>JAVJGI010000106.1:0-19031 GCA_035590275.1 Ibycter americanus
AAGCCGGGCTGAGAAAGGGCAAAACGCTGCCCGGCAGCCAGGGCTGAGGGCACCGGGGTGAGAAACAGCCCGGCCAGTCCCGAGGGGGGAGCGGGAGGAGGGCGGGGGGGCTCCGGGCGCCCCAGCACCGGCGCCCCCACATCCCGGGCAGACCCTGGCGGGGCGGGTGGTTCCCTGCTGCCCCTGGGAGGGGCCCAGCTGGAGCAGGGAAGTGTGAGGAGGAAGGAGCGGCAGAGAGGAGCTGCTATGGACTGACTGCAGCCCCCCATTCCCCATCCCCTTGTGCTGCTTGGGGGAGAGGAGGGAGAGGTATTAGGATGGAGGAATGAAGTTGATCCTAGGAAAAGGGGGAATGGAGGGAAAGTATTTTAGGTTTTTGTCTTTTTTCTCAATATCCAACTCAATTTGAATTAGCAAGAAATCAATGTTTCCATGAGTCAGGTTGGTTTTGCCTGCAACAGTAACTGATAAGTGATCTCCACTTACTTATCTTGACCCTCAATGAGCTTTTCCATCCTTCTTAACTCCCTGACCACACAAACTAAACCATTTTCAGGGCTGGGGTCCTTGAAAGTTTCCTCCAATGCAAAAGCTTGACTATACTGCCTATTTCAGGGCTGTAAGAACCTGCAAATTCAGCTGTCAGTGTCTCACTACGTGACAATACTCAGACAGGTATTGTTGGTGAAGTGCTATATGATGCAGTAGCAAGCCATTAATCTGCCCTTGCCACCAGTGCTCAAACTGCTGGTGTCATGTTAAGATGGCCAGGTATTTGTTGTGCCACTGGTCCTACCCCTATAGGAGGTCCTGCTTATACTTACTGTCCAAGCAGGCAGTTGATTCAAGGAATTGCTTCACTGGGTCATGGCTGCTGGATTATTTCTCCTTCACAGTCCCCTCATGAGTCAGTTGCTTTGCAGACTGGTAGCAGTCAGTTATGGATCTGCACAGCATTGGCCAGGTGGATACACACAGCCCCTTGTTAGGCTTTCTGTGGAAAAGGTGGCAGGGGGCAGCAAGACCTGCACTGCTCTGCTTGCCTTTTCTGTCATGTTCTGCAAAGAAAGCAGGAAATAAAATGGCCACTTCTAGCATCGATACCTACAGGATCTGTGGGGAACTGTGGAAGGCTTGAAGGCAGGTGGTTTTGGGGCATATACTATTTAACAGTACACTCTGATCTGTCTGCAAGCATAAGTGATTGCCAGTTTTCCACTGACATCCTCTCAGCAGTATTGTCAGGTCAGAAATGTAAGGGTTTCCTTAATCTAAGACTGGTCTGACTGTAAGACTGTTTTTCTGTGCACTAATCCCCATGTGCTAATTTTGGTAGGCGTTGACAGCCTTGTGGCTATATGATTTTTTTAAGAGTTAAGACAAGATACATTATAAGTTGTCAAGTCCTAGGGTGGGGAAGTAATTTGGGGCCTATCCCTGACTGGCAATGAAACAGTATTATAAATGAGGTGGCATATCATTTTGTGGCATAGTGTTTTTGTAGAAGGATTTTATGTGCAAATGCAAAGGAAGAGAAAGATGTGTGAGGGAATGGTGAAAAATGTATCAGAAGGCCAGTACTGCTTCAGGAAAACATCTGTGCTTATTTCAGCTGCATGAAGGGGATGCTGTGGAAAGGCACAGTTTTGACAAGTCCTGAGACCCTGAACTGCCAGGTTAATAGAAAGTCCATAACCTTTTACTAGTGGTGGAAAAATCGAATGTGCTGAACTACATCCCTTAGCACACACAAAGCCTCTTTCTACCCAACAGCTTGTGATTTAACCACCTTGGGTATTTTCAGTGCCCTCAATGGCTGTGACTATGTAAACAGACACAATTGAGCCAATGTCCCTAGAGGGCAATGTCAGTAAAGATATTTAGGTCTATACAAAAATTGTATAATAACTCTATTTTGGATTCTACAGCTTCTTTCTAGCACAACAAATTTATAGCAAGAAGTTCTTTAGCGATATTAACGTAGAACTCCTGAAAAAAATAATTTAAGCCTTAATTAGAGCTTTGAAAAAGTGACATCTTTAAGTTAAATATGCTTAGCTTTCATTTTTCTGTAAAGCGTTCAGCTCTGAAGTAATTTAGTTGATTTACAGTGCACATTTTAATAGCAAACCTATTATCATGTCAATAAGGACTTTCCATGTTTTGTTTTCTTTTCTTTTAAGCAAATAAAACACTCCAAATTAGGTCTACTTAAAATATTGGCAATAAAAGATGTAATAAAAATTTGAACAACTGCAGATAGTACTAAAAGGTTTATCTGAAAGCTTTCCAAAGTTATTTTTCAAAAAAACTTAACTACTTCATCTGAACACTTCTGAGATTGTATGGAATAGTGTTGAATTATTTCTTCCCTGTTAAAAGACAAAACAAAACAAAACTCTGATATTTTTACTTCATTGACATGAGTCAACACTCATCCCCAATTGTGTATTTTTTTATACTACCCTTTCAAAATGCGCATATATTATTGATTTTATCAGATAGACTGATAAAATGCAGAAAATTGTACTACTATACTGTTGGTAGTAATAACTTTTCTCAGAATGCTTTCACTGTTTTGTAAAACTAACTTTGCATGGTACACCCAAGGTAAACTCAGGTCTCTTTCTGAGCTATGAGATGGCACAGAGGTGTGCCTCAGCACAAATCATTAGAGGATCATGTCCTAACCATGTGTTGAACTTGATTTTGAAAGACAGTGGACAGTCTAATCTGGGTGTAGCCAAGAGTTTAGGCAGATGATTAAGACAATAGATTTGCTCATTTTTCAAATATTTGTTTACATTCTGTGCTGGTTTGGGTTCCAGCAACTGGAAAACTCTCAGAACTTTACAGTAGCTAACACTTTAATATTCTCTGCTTAAAGTAACAGTTTGTTGCCAAGCAATTTGATTTGATTTTTAAATACAATATTAACCATGTGCTTTTGAACCTGCTTTTATATTCAAGTGGGGGGAAAAAATGTATGCTAAAAGTTAATAGTCATCTTGGATATGCTTTTAAATCTTAATTTTCCTCATCTGTTCCCCTTGGGCTTACCATGACTTTGCAAACATAGCTCTGTTTTGCATTTCACTTTTGTTTGCTACAATGAACTTTTAGGAAAATGCCTGGCTGACTGAAAAATGCAAACTGGTAGATGCCAGTTCATTGCAGATGCAAAACATTTTACAAAATGTAAACTCAAGATATTATGATTTGATCTGGTTTTCTAATTGCAAAAACCAGTTTTAGTGGAAAGAAAATGTGCTCCATCTGGCTTAAAGAAAAAAGAATATGTAGTAAGGCTTACTGTAAACTCATGCTTAAATCTGCAGACACGGATGATCATTATAACTTTTTTATCACGGACAGTGGTCAGTGGTAGATGCCTAAGTAAAGAGAAGACAAGGCAAATGCATAGTAATAGTTTCACAGGTCCCAGTTGTGCAGATGCAAGCACTTTCTGACTTAAGAACTTCTTGAGGTCATATCCCTGTTGCTGTTTTAATATCATTAGTAATTTTCTTTCCCTCACTGAATGTATCTAATTGTTTGGGTTGAAAGTCCCAATGGTTTCAAAAGGTTATGGCTCAAAGGCACGGCCATAGAATTTACATAATAAGCACACACTTGCTTTGTCTAAGTATGTCAACCTAGGCATTTTCCTGGATTATTAGGGACAAAAAGAGTTTTAAAACAAAAAAATACCTAATGTTATCAAAAGAAAAACATCTTATTTGTTCAACACTGTAATTTAGAGCTAAGAATGAAACAGCTGGTGCATAATATGCTTGTTATAATTTGAATTTCTTTTACCTGACAAGATTTTATTTGGGGAAAGAAAAACTTAGCTGTTCTTTCCTATATAGTCTCAGTGGAATCCAGAGGAAAATGGAAATGGGGACATTTATCTGGAAGATTTTTGCATACAAAATAAATGGCAAAGTTTTAAGGGCATATGCATTTGAATACTATAATGAAAATGTCATTTAATGCAAATTCCAAAAGTAGTATCAACATAGAATTATAAATTTGGCAGTGAAGTGCCTTTCATGAATAAATAGTTAAAGAAAGGTTAGGATATTGCTGTCTCTGTCATGCTTCTGTTTGCTCTTCAAAGTTCCTGCTATTTCAATTTGGTAAAAAGTAGGTGGTGTTTAAATCCTTTTTTTTTTTTTTAATTTTATTTTAGCTATAGGCTACCACTTTTCAGTATTCTGCAGATATTCAAACATATCATTGTCCTCTTAAAAGGCAGAAATAATCACCCATGTAAAAATATGCAGTCAAGTCATTGCACTTATCTATTAAAAGAATATTCTGTCAAATCACTTAAAGTGGGAAGTGAAAGGGGTTTTATTTTTAAGGTTGATAAAACATGTATTTTAAAATTGGAAAAGCAAAGTGGACCCATTTTCATTTTGTGGTAATGCATTCACTGGAAAAGGGCAACATTCTAAGATATATTTAGATGTTCCATCTGTGCTGAATTTTCCTTATTGGATAAAAGATAAAAATAAATGAATCATAGAATCATTTAGGTTGAAAAAGACCCTTAAGATCATCAGGTCCTAATGTTAACATAACACTGCCAAGCGCACCACTAAAGCATGTCGCTAAACATCATGCCTATATGTCTTTTAAACACCTCCAGGGGTGGTGACTCAGCCATATCCTGAGCAGCTTGTTGGAGTGCTTGACAACCCTTTCAGTGAAGAAATTTTTCCTAATATCCATTCTAAACCTCTTCTCGCACAACTTGAGGCCATTTCCTCTTGTCCTATTGCTTTTTACTTGGAAGAAGAGACCAACACCCACCTTGCTACAACCTCCTTTCAGGTAGTCATAGAGAGCAGTAACATCCCCCCTGAGCATCCTTTTCTCCAGGTTAAACAACCCCAGTTCCCTCAGCTGCTCCTCATAAGACTTGTGCTCTAGACCCTTCACCAGCTTCGCTGCCCTTCTCTGGACACACTCCAGCACCTCACTGTCTTTCTTGTAATAAGGGGCCCAAAACCGAACACAGTATTCAAGGTGCAGCCTCACCAGTGCCAAGTACAGAGGGACAATCACTTCCCTAGGCCTGCTGGCCACACTATTTTGATACTAGCCAGGATGCTGTTGGCTGCCTTGGCCACCTGGGCACACTGCTGTCTCATGTTCAGCTGGCTGTCAGCCAGCACCCCCAGGTCCTTTTCTGCCACGTAGCTTTCCAGCTGCTCTTCCCCAAGCCTGTATCATTGCGTGGAGTTGTGACCCAAGTGCAGGACCCGGCACTTACCCTGATTGAATTTCATACAACTGGTCTTAGCCCATCGATCCAGCCTGTCCAGATCCCTCTGCAGAGCCTTCCTACCCTCAAGCAGATCAACACTCCCACCCAATTTGTTGTCATCTGCAAACTTACTGAGGGTGCACTTAATTCCCTCATCCAGATCATTGATAAAGATATTAAACAGAATCAGCCCCAGTACTGAGCCCTGGGGACAACCATTTGTGACCAGCCTCCAGGTGGATGTAACTCCATTCACTAGCATTCTTTGAGCTCAGCCATCCAGCCAGTTTTTCACCCAGCAGAGTACACCCATCCAAGCCATAAGCAGCTTTTCCAGGAGAATGCTGTGGGAGACAGTGTCAAAGGTTTTACTAAGGGCCAGGTACAGCTTTTCCCTCATCCACAAAGCAGCTCACCTTGTCATAGAAGGAGATCAGGTTCCTCAAGCGGGACATGCCTTTCATAAACCCATGCTGACAGGGCCTGATCCCCTGGTTGTCCTGTACGTGCCCTGTGATGGCACTCAGGGTGATCTTCTCCATAACCTTCCCCGGCACCAAGGTCAGGCTGAGAGGCCTGTAGTTCGCTGGATCTTCCTTCCTTCCCTTCCTGTAGATGGGTATCACAGTGGCTAACCTCCAGTCTTCTGGAACCTCCCTAGTTAGCCAGGACTGTTGATAAGCGGTGGAGAGTGGCTTTGTGAGTGCTTCCACGACTTCCTCAGTACCCTTGGGTTGTTCCCATGCAGTCCCATGGACTTGTGTGTGTCTAAGTGGAGCAGCAGGTCACTAACCATTTCCTCCTGGACTATGGGGACTTCATTCTGATCCTCGTCCCTGTCTTCCAGGTCAGGTAGTCACAGAGAAAACATGCCTACTGGGCTGGGCAGGAATCTGTCGCTAATGTCCCCTATCCCTTAAGCTCACCACATTCTGTGAGGGGAAGAGAGAACAGGGGATCCTCCATGTCATGTGCCCTGTCTGCTTTTTGGGTCCATCCCAGGGAAGTTAGGGTGCAGTTCCAGTAGTCTGTCTTTCTCTCTCTGACTCCCTGATACTCCTCAACTTACTCACCTCTTTCCAGAGTTCTGTCAATAAGCAGGGGAGTTCCTGTACCTGGGTGCACCTCCCATGGGTGTGCTCACTGCTGCTGTCCAGTACTGGTGTAACAGCAGGGCACAGCCTGCAGCCTGGTGCCTGGGTGGCTGCATGTTCCCACTGGAGCTCCTTCGGGGCAGCTGTGTCAGTTGCAGCAGGTGCAGTTTAGAAAGGCCATGGCTTTCTGCTGGTTGGAAACCGTTGCTCCCTGGTCAAGATGGCAGAGTTACAGCACCCTTCCTGCATGCCCTTCCACTCGAACTGCCACACTACACCCTGTCTGCTAATGCTCCCCAGTTGGCTGGCTTATGGTAAATGCATGGGTAAAAGGACACAGCCAAAATGCTTAGAACATATACAAATCATGGTTTCATTTATATATTTAATGTAGTACATTATTTTTGCAATCTACATGACACAGTGAATAAAAGAACAGTGGAAGGAATTAAATAAACAGGATCAATGGAAATTAAATGGTAAGGTTTTGCATGGGCAAACCATGATAGTATATAACATGAATGAGACTTACAAATCCATGGTATTGGTAAATTAAGGAATGTTAGGAAGGTGACAATGAGTTTTACTGTTACATATGCTGAAAAAAATGCTTAATGTTCTATAATGTGAAATATGGTTAAAAAAACTTTAATGTTGACCTTAACTGAAGTCAAAGGCTAATCTCACTAAATTTTCAATTAGTTCTGACATATTGACAGTATAGTTATGTAAAATAAAAACAAGCCTAAAGATCAGAACTTTCACAGGTGTTTTTAACTAACCACTGTTTCAGCTAACTGCTTTGTTAAATGCTTTCCACATTAAGATATATGTGGCTCTTTCTCAAGCATGTAACACTTTTCTCTATTATACTTCAAAGAAGACAATCTTTGAATGGCCAACACCCCGTATGGACTAAGGTCACAGAAAACTTTCCATTTGCTTCAGTCTCAAAATTTCAAACTCAGATTTTACTGTTGGTTTTGGGGACTGTGATCCTTCCATCATAACTTTATGATGATGTTTTTGTGTGTGTGCATGTGTCTCTAACCTTTCAATACTGAACAGTACTTGCTTCATACAAGTTAATATGATTCTTCTGTGTTGTCACCTATCTCTAAGAGAACATGTCCTGAGTGGTCCTACTTCCACCCAGAAAGAAACATTTCAAAATGTCAGAATTTGTTGGGTTTTACAAGAACCATGCCTGAATGTTTTATTGGCAGCTCATTGTTTTCCTGTTAGTATGATGATGCAGTCTACTGTTATATCATGAAGTATACATTTGCCTTGCAAAAGATCTGATAGGTAGTGGTTGAATTGATATTTTTTCTGGTGAAACTAGGAGTGCTAACGCCCAACCATGCATGGCTGCAGGCCCAGGAATGCTTTAAATTTCGTGCTTTTTAACATTCAATAGCAACAAGTTAAACATTTTTGAAATACCAGTGAGGGAAGTCGAGGGAAGTATTTGAGGGTGTTATGTCCCTACAAGAACATAAAATGAATTATTGAGAGAATCTTGGTGTTGGAAGCATAGAAAGCCAGAGAGCAGGTTCTGTCCTTTGATCAGTCCTGGCAATTGAGCAGTTTGTGAATCATGCCAATATCATAATTAAATGCCATACAGCAGAGACTTTGGCATGTTTCAGATTAATTGGTAAGTGTTTGGAAAAGGTGAGGAAAATGAAAATTCATAATTTCTATAGTAGTCTGTGCCTTAGAAGAAGCCTGGGTTGCTCAGAAATACAGTTTGCAGGAAAGATAATGTCAAGAGCCAACTAACTTGACTAATCCTCCCATCACACTATAATAAAGCATGGTCTGTCAGATACTGAGATAAAGAGTGAAAGAAACATCATTTACCAACCTGTCTTTTCTCCTTTCTTCTCCATAAAGAAAGAAACAACAGAAGGCCTTATGATTATGGGAGGGAAGGTAAAATAACTGGCAAAATGCTTCTGACAGAAATTAAAAAATTAATTAAATGTTTTCGAAATAACTTCACATATTTCTGTATATTATGGTTTAACCCAATCCAGCAACTAAGCACCACACAGCCACTCACTCACTCACTCCCAATGGGAGGGGGGAGAGAACTGGAAGAGTAAAAGTGAGAAAATTTGTGGGTTGAGGTAAAGACAGTTTAATAGGTAAAGCAAAAGCTGCGCACAGAAGCAAAGCAAAACAAGGAATTCATTCACCACTTCCCATCAGCAGGCAGATGTTCATCCATCTCCAGGAAAGCAGGGCTCCAACACGCATAACGGTTACTTTGGAAGAAAAATGCATCACTCCAAACATCGTTGTCTTCCTTCTTCTTCCCCCAGCTTTATATATACTCAGCATGACATCATATGGTATGGAATATCCCTTTGGTTTGTTGGGGTCAGCTGTCCTGGCTGTATCTCCTCTCAACTTATTGTGCACCCCCAGCCTACTTGCTGGTGGGGTGGTGTGAGAAGCAGAAAAGGCCTTGCCTATGTGTAAGCACTGCTCAGTGATAACGAAAGCATCTCAGTATTATCAACCCTGTTTTCAGCACAAATCCAAAACCTAACCCTATACCAGCTACTATGAAGAAAGTTAACTCTACCCCAGTTAAAACCAACACACTGTAGATTGTACAATGTAAGAAATATCTAGACCTTTTCTCTTACAAAACCAAAATCAGTGAAATATATACATTCTAAGAGCTATTTTGATATATTTTGAATTAGGGGGGAAAAACCCAAACAAATTTAAAAATATATATTCTGCTATGAGATGCTGTCCCAAGAGGTTTCAAGTTTCATCTCTTAAGGTTGAAGCATTTTTAGTAAGTCTGACTAGCTTAAAAAAAGTTTAAATATTTACATTTATTTACAGCTTTTCATTATCACTTCATTATCTTAAAAAAGCAAACAAAAAAACTGAAAAGTGAGAATTTTGTTGTCCATCCTTGTGTAAGCATAGCCTGCTCATGGCTCCTCTACTTAAATACTATAAACCATGCTTCTGTTTCAAGATGAATGTAGTATCTGTAGTTACTGAATGATATTACATTAATCAGAAGATAGAAAGCAGTGTTTTTCCACCAATGGCATATATTCCTCTGGAGACAAGATACAGGAAATCTGCTCTGACAGTGATGAGAATATGAAATTCACCTTTATCGTAACACATATTCAGCGTGACCACTCAGTTCACATCTTGCCATAATCTTATCTTGTTTTGCTGTCATTGAACACTTTCATCTCCTCCAGCTTGCAGGAGAACGTGATTTTACTTTCATGCAACTAGTCAGAGCACACATATGTCACGCAAACAAGAAAATATAGTTTAGATATTCCCAGAGCATGTGTGATGAATGGAGGGTTAAGAGAACCCTGAAGTTCTTGATAGATGTTTTAGGAATTCATGATCATTAAAACTTGGTCTAACACAAAAATACTGGTCTTTCCTTGTGCTTTAGAAAAACTTTAATATCAGAATACTCTGCTAAGGATTCATCATGAGATTTTTTTATTTTTTTTTGTAAAGTTGCATAGTTCAGCTTCTTTAAAAAGTAGTAGCTGCCCATGCAGCTATACCAATATCTTCATCTTTGCAAATCAGAATATAATTTGTGGTAGAGGAGCTGACAATTCTCACAAAAACTATGATTGTTACTGATTATTTATGACAAACTATTTTCAGCATAATAGCACCAAGGAGTCATGGTTGTAGATTGAAGCTGTAATGTAGTAATCACTGTGAACAAAACCTAGAATAAGAGAACAGTGAAATGTAAATTGATGCATAGAACTGAATTTACAACATTAGCTCTTTTAATGTTCATCTGAACTACTGTCCTTATCCCAGTATAAATGATGGTAAAACTCTCTCTGATATAACTGAGTAATTGATCTTTGCTTACTGGGTACTTAACTTCATTACTCATGTTAGAGAATTTTATTCTATTAGAGATGTCAAAGAGTTTAATCATGGCAAACGTGTGTATCTTGGAGTCTGGGGGACCAGTCTATGGCAGGCCCACTATGTGCCTCTGTCTTAGTGTATAAAGCTTTAAAAACAATTAAAATGAAACAGCATTTATTGAAAGAAATTGAAAGTAAGATTTTTTATTATTATTATTATCCTATTGAAGGGGTTGTCTGGTCATGGTGCTCTTCTTCCTAGGTTTTCTGAAAAGAAGAAATCTTCCTAACAGTTAGCAAATAGCTTCAAATTACAGAAGAGAGAAGTGATTGAAATGATCTATCCACCATTTATGCACAGGACTTGCATGTACTGTATTCATGAGTTTGAAACCACAGAGACACTAGAAGAAATAAAAAAATAAATTTAACCTTGGTAGAGTAGGATTAGGGATATTAAATGTTTAGAAATTCCACCTCAGTATGCCTTTGTAATCTTTCTTTTCCTGGTGGAGAATTTTCAAAAGAACCTAAACAATCTGAATGCTTAGCTACAAGTGACATACAATAAAACATGAGAATCTTGTTTACCAAGATTACTTTAAAATATCTTCCCTAATAATTTCAGCTGGTAGTGTTTAATGGTGTTTTCTTGATGCTTGCACATTGCTGGCATGCTTTAAAGATGGTATTTTTGATCTCTGCAATTTTCCTTTCATTAGTTAACACACAGTTTTATGTTTGTTGAGTTTAAAGATCAATAGCAATAATAGCCTGTCTTGAACCCTGATTTGAAGATAATGGAGCCCAAATTCAAATTATAGAGAAATATATCCTGCACTGTCTTTCCAGACAACTTGTAGCCTAGATGCTGTAGGCAGCATTTGCCCAAAGTTGTCAGAAGCCTACATAATTAATACATCCAGTTTTATTCCACTTTTCAAATTACATGGAGTAGTGCAGTTTGTCAGAATCTACTGGAGAGTTAATAGTAGCAGATCTTGGCTTATAAAAGTGATGATTCTGTGATTATTGACAAAATAAAAGGGATCACTAGTAAAACACTGTCAGTATTCCACCTCAGGACACAGTTTAGGGACTTGTGATAGAAGCAACAGTATATAAGAAACTGTGGTAGCTGTGTGTATTCCTATACGTTTCACAAAAAATTAGCTGAAAGGAAGTAATTAATTGTATCTGTAGAGTGAATCAATATCAACCTGTCACTCCAGCTAGACAAGGCTGCTGTACTAAAAGTACTAGAAGTCCACAAAATCAAAGGAATCAAAAATTGTCTGTATTTTATCGTGTTATGGTACACTGGCTGGTAAAACCATAACCGAATAACTCAATACTTCTATCTTGAAAATAAACCAATAATTATTAAGCTTAATTTCTTGACTTTTATACCTGACATAATTAATCTCCTTCATTGTGTATTGAAATCCAGTAAATGATGGATTTAATGTGAACAATGATATTATTGAATTTAGATCTATAGGTGTTACACATCTCAAAACTCATCAGTATATTTTCAGCTGAAATAATAAATGAGATGATAGACTATTTTATCAAAATTGGAAAGTATATTCATGTATATTCTTTAGGCGAAGAGACAGAAGTATAAAAAAGTCCTGTTTCCACTTGGTTCAGAGAGAAGTGGATGTTCAGTGACTTGTCACAAGCTATATGTAAAGACCATGGCAGCACCAGGAACATGAATACATTTCCTAGCTCACAGCATAGTTCAAACTGTATCCCATCGAAGTTATTGACCTAAAACTAAGTCAGACATAAATAAAACACAAACCTAAACCACATTCCAGCTAAAAGCCAAGGAGTGTGTAAAATAAATCCAACTGTGGTTGTTAAACTTCAAGTCTGTTTCAATAATTAATATTAACTAATAGATTAACTATGCCTTAATTCCAATGGAAAATGCTAAGCCTATTTAGGACACTTAATTTAATGTGTTTACCTAACTGAATCACTATACCAATTCTGGTACAGAGCCAGGCTCCAAGTGTAAGGAATTCAGAGATGGAGAACTGAGTTAGAGCACTTTATGCAAACACACAAAACTTAATAGCAGGATTTCAGGATTTTTCCAAAGCTTGAGGTGCTTTCATGCTCAACACCCTTGTCTTAGAGTTGGCAGACCCTAGTTCCATTCTGTCAGAGGTACCTGAACAACTGCATCACGTACTTCTATTGACCCACGTGACTGATATGTGAAGAGTCTCTTGAGTCCTTCTCAACTTTCCCTGAGAAGCATGAAATATTTTTGTATAGAACTTTTAAAGACTCCTGAAAGACTCTCTGGATAATGGCTATGGCATTCACATAAAGGTAGGGTGCCTGGATTTAGTAGGAGGTTATGAAGAACAAAGCAAAACCTAAGAATATGTGCCCCATCTTCACAAGTACATATATTAGAGTGCACCATGGTCTGATGGTTGAGGATCTGCCCTACTGGGGCAGATAGAAACCTTCTCAGATAGAAACTAGTCTCCCACATTCCTGGCAAACAGAGTAAATAGCAATCATAAAAGGAAACAAAGCCATCCTAGAATACTGGGGGGAATTTTGATAAGAAATACATTATTTTATTTGTATTTCATAAAGCCTGCATTATTTAACTTCAGTTTTACAAACTTAACTTGACTGGTTAATGCAGAGAATGTAAAAGAATTTACTTGCACGGAGTCCAATTTTCAAGAGCGATGACAAAATAATTCAGGTTGGTAGAGGCACTTGGAAGTCACTGGACTGCTAACCCTCTCCCAACTAAAAGATTTCAGCTGGTATATTATTTTTTTCATGTACTTATCACTGAAATAAAATTTGCATTTGATCTCAGAGAATGCATACTGTGATTTTGTTTTCATTTTCAGCTGCCACTGGTTCTTGTTCACTTGTTCTTTACTGCCTGAGTGTTAGGTCATTAAATGGAATGAGATCATAACTATAACCATTTGAGATTCCAAAGGAGTAGAGCCAGGAGCCTTTTGCTTCTGTTTAGAAATCCTAGTATGAAAGGCACCATTGACATCATGGGTAGACATGTTTAGATACCAATGACATAGAGTGCTATGCCAGGGATGTTCTTGTAGTCAATTCATAAAATTTACAATTCATAAAATTACAATTTCACATAGACAGTAGGTTTATGACCAAGTTATTTCAGGAGATCCTCAGAATAGTAAAGGCCTGAGCCCTAAATCACCACTGTTCTTCAAAATATGCAGTAATTTACACTAGAGCAACATGTTAATAAAATGTTACCATGCTGATCTGAGAGCATTACATGCTTACTTTACATGTGTTACTAATGCTTGCACAATGCCCATAGGAATGATGATGAAGAAAGGCTTTATTGCTAGTTATATTTATAAGCATCTAGCACAGTTGGCTTGCACAGTATTTGCAAAGAGTTCCTTTCAGACCACTCACAGACTAAGAAGTGATTGGTAATTTCTCAACAATTCTGAATGACATGTAGTAATTTCATATTTGCTTGCCATGATTCAAAATCAGAAAAAATAGGTTCTATCCATAGAAAAATTACTCAGTAGGAATACTTTTTCAAGTTGTAGCTTTTTAAAATTGCTGATAAGAAAGCATGCAGTAGCCTCAAACATTACTGTGTGTAGCCTATCCGTTTCTTACAAAACTGTTTGTGTCTGAGTAACCATTTTGTTCAGGCATTATTTCCTGAAATGTATGAATGGCAATTTTTTTACACAGAAAAAGGAAAAAATAAAATCAAAGGCTTTTAGAGTTGATGTTAACTAGTAGGAAGGATGTGACAAAGTTCACAATCCTTAGGAAGAAGAAAAGCAGAATAAAAATAATAGACTTCAAAAAGCTGGACTTTAACGAACTCAGGACCCATAGAAACAAAATTAGTGAAAAATGAGTTAGGGAGAGTCAGCTGATTCCTAAAGAGACAATATTAAGGGCATAAGTGCAAACTATCCAATTACGGAGGAAGAACAGAAGTATATTAAGAGATCAAATTACAGAAACCATGAAAGAGATCATACAGGCTATGGAAACTAGGTCAGCTAGAAACTTGGAAAGGTAAGAAAAGTAGCACACATAGGTAGGAACAACAGAACAGAAATAGCCCAAGAAAATACAGTTAGGAAATGACATGCAAGAGCACTGAGAAATCATTCCATAAGTACATTTAAGGGAAGAGAAAGACAGGGATGGCAATGGTCTATCAACAGGGGAAAATTGCTTTGTCTTTCTATCAGCATTCCCTGAAATGCTCAACTATAGGCACGGATGATGTCAATGACCAGTTCTTACTGCTAGAGAAAGAATAAACTGGAGCATACTTGGAAAAGATGAGTCTGCTCAAATCTTTCGGCCCTGATGTTATGTACATTAAACTGCTTTAAGAATGAATTAATGTCAGAATTGTTGGCCATTATTTTTGAGGGTGCATCAAAACTGAATGAGCTGTTAGAAGACTGGAAAATGAAAAACATAACATTTTCAACAGGAATAGGAGGAAGAGTTGGGAAAAATATTGCTAAATTATTTCAGTTTTGATCTCTGTTCCACACTTCCTTCTCCCATAAAAGAGTCACAATCAACTGATCTGTAAGATTTTAAAAGATAATGAAGCAACAGCTAATTTGGATTTAATATTTTATGTATAGCAGAGAATGAAAATATACTATCACTCTTGACCTTAGTAAGACTTCTGACATAGTTTCATGTTTTTGTAATTAAGCTTCACAGATACAGTATAGCTGAGACCACTATAGTGTTATAGTGAAACTGATCACAAGATGGTATTGAGAGAGAGACTATCCATGGAAGGAGCTTTACTTCTGAGTAAAGCCCTTCAGTGGATCCTACTTGAATTTTTGTTTATATTTCATTAATATCCAAGGTGATGGAATAGAAAGTATGCTTATTATGCTGTCCTGGTATAAACTGCAAGCATATTGGAAGTCTGTATTATAATGCAAAGTAATTTTAACAACAGGGAAAAAATATTTTTAAATGTATGATTCAATTCAATAAATATGACTACAGGCTTCTACTTTTGAGTTGTAATATCAGGTGCCTGAATACAGAGATAGGAGTTCTACATGAGTTGATTAGATAGCAATTCAGTATCGAAGGATCCGAGGATAATCCTCAGCAGATCATAAGCCACACATCAGTCGGTGGTGTCATGGTGCTGTAAAGGAGAACATTGTACATCGTGCTGGGATAAGTAAATGAAGTACAGCTCACCAAAAATGTAATTCTTCTGATTTGCTTATCGTATATGAAACCTTAGCTGGAGTACAGTAACATGTTTTGGGGAGCATTTGGACCCATCAAGAAAGCTATACACCAATACTGCAAATAGGTCTCAGGAGAAAAATTAGTATAATTGGAGATCTGGATAATTCATTTAGTGAGGGGAAAAAGTACAATCTGGGATTGGTTCTTTGAAAGAAACCCGAAGTTTTAAGTGTATTCAAATATGTAAAATGCTAGTTGAAAGAGGAAAGTAGTTGTCAATTCTCTGTGTTAGTGATGTTACGACAATAGGTAATTAATAGGTTTAAATAGCAGTTTATTTTACATGTTGAAATAATAAACATAATGATATATTAGAATAGGCCAGTTTCAGAGTCTGTGAAGTCCGCACTGTAGAAAAGCTTTCAGAACTGGAAAGAAATATCTTGCACATAATTATACTTCTTTCTATTTTGAAACAAAGAGGTGGACCAATGAATTTGCGAGTTCCCTTACAGTTCAGTTCAATAATTCTATACTCATTAATTTAAAAATTGAGAGTTTATAAATATATATTTATTTATTTTTACTATGCAAATGGAAGTAAAAAAAAAAGTGGTAGAGCAAACTTCCTGGTGTAATTATGACACTTTAAGAAAAAGAGGAACTGACAGTTATTTCCCCAAAGACTGGGTTTCTAAGTTGTCTAATTGATCTACATTTGCAAAGAAGTATAATTGAATCTTAGGGCAAATATATGCGTTCAAATCCTGTTAGAAAGTAATGGGATTCGGATGTATAATTTCTCAACTCCTGCACACAGCTTTGAAAATATCCTGAAGTCTAAGCATAAAGGTATCCACAGTGACAAAAACCCAGTTTAAAAACAAATATTAAACAGTTTTGTATCTGTTCACAAAACAAAATGCCACATTTCATAAAGACCTGCTTCAGATGGAGAAAGAAGGGGAGACATTTTCATATCCAAGAGTGTTTATCAACAACCAGAGTCTGCCCTGAAGCAGATGACACCAAATTTAGCAGTCACTGTTCACTTCAGTGGGATACCTCATCCCACCTCTGGTTGTTAATCAAAATGATTGATTAGCTCTGCTTAGCATAAAATGAATTTTGGCACTGTAGGAAAAATGTAAACTATCAAAAAATCTCACTTTATTTCTTGTGGTGTCATGGTTCCATGACTGAATGGATCCAACATATATTGCTGAATGGTAAAAGCCCATAAAAATTAATATTCAGTGTTTAATTTAAGTAATGTGGTGGTTACATGCATTAAATCAGCTAATTAAGCAAACAATTAAGAGCTTGCATATTAACAAGTAATTGTATAATAGACATTTATTGAAGTTTGTCTGTAAGTTTATGTTATATGCATTTTAATGAATTTCCTAATTGTACTGACACATTACACAAATTAGAATTAGACCAAAAATTTGGAAAAAGCCCTGGACAACACTAATTCAATCGTCTTAAGCATTTATGGATAGCTTAAAACAATTATCATTGATTTAACTAATTATATTTGCTACTTAATCTGAATGGAATACTTCGCTGCAGCCTGAATTGCAAGTTTTACTGGCAGTTATAACACAAAATGTGATGCAGATAATTGGTAGTTATAGTACTGTTGTTACAATAAGACTTAACAAAAGATTATATACAGCTTTTATAAAGCTCTAATGTTGAATTCAGAAGAGAAGACTTTTATTTAGGTCACAGTATTGAATATTACAGTACAATTATCAATGTTTTATCATAGAATTTAATGCTTTCATCTTAGTCCTTTGATATTTTATATCAACAAGGGATTCATTACATCATGGAAAAAAGCTGTTTGTGCAGTTTTATGTCATGGGAAAGGTATCATATTTCTGTGTGCTAATGAAGGAATTCTAAGGTATTGATCTAAGAGAAGAAAAAACAAGACTCTTCCTAATCTTCCTCAGCTACCTCATTTTCCTCTTACTTCTGCACTGCTAGTTATGTATTCAAGAACAATGGAACCTAAATATATTGTTCTTTCTCTGGAAATTTAGCATGTTGTTTGCATGATGTACTCTTTTTATAAGAAATGAAAAACCACACTGTTTCCTGTATGTGAACCAAATCTTGTTTAAACGTATATATTGGAATCCACTTGATCCTAAGAAGTTCCTCTCTAGCTGTAAGTAATTTTCAATATTAGATTTTTTCCTATATCTTGCATTTTCCTGTTTTCCACAGAATGCAAGAAATAAATTTCTCATAATGTTAGATTACTCTATTGACACAAAATGCTAGTCTATGTGAGAGACTGATGAATATAAAAATAGACTATATAAGCATTTAGTTATTTAAATTGCTTTTAAAATACAAACACAGTATTACATATTACACTAAAAATACAGCATTACATACAAGTGTCTGAATGACCAGGCAGTTGCCTGTTGGGAGGAAAGATACTGAAGAACTTATTATGTGTAAACTATAAAAGCTCTATACTGTAAGATGTCGCATGTCAACGGGAACAACACTCGAATAGTGATTGGAGTATGTTGAAAAGGAACTCATAGCTTCCCCCTGTTATGTGAGAGGTCTGCTCTGGGGAGATAACAAATGAAGCAAACAAAATCATCTGGGAAGGACAAGTGTCCCATCCCTCAGAAAAGAATGGCTGTGCTCAGTATGAGGCATACTTCCTGGAGATAAATTACATGCGTTTAAATTGTCTCCCAAATAACTCAGAGTCTGTTCTGATTTTCCCTAATTTGTGCTCCGGGATCTTTTCCCATCAATCTGTCTTGCAAAAGGAGGCCTTTAGAGCTGTTGTTCTTATATGCACGAAGAACACAAGAAAGGGCAAAGCTCAGCTAGAGTTGAAACTGGCCAGTGTCATTTCAGATAACAAAGGGCTTTTTTAAGTATGTTAATAATAAGGGGAGGTCTAAAGGAAACATTGGACCCATACTTGTTGAAGATGGTCATCTGACTGATATGGAGAAAAAGCAGAGGCATTCAATGTTTTTTTGCCTCAATGTTTAATAATACTAACAGACCCTGGGCTGCCCAGTCCCCTGAGTCAGAGGACGGGTGTGGGAATAGTGACTTTCCGTTTGTGGACACTGAAATTGTAAGGGACAAGCTGTATCAGTTGAATGTTCACAAGTCCATGAGGCCTGATAGGATTCATCCTAGAGTTCTGAAGGAGCTAGTGGATGTTATGGGAGGACCCGTCTCGGTCATCTACCAAAGGTCCTGGGAGTCTGGGGAGGCCCCCGCTGACTGGAAGCTAGCCAATGTTATTCTAATCTACAAAAAGGGTGTGAGGGAAGACCCAGGGAACTAGAGACTTGTTAGTCTAACCTGATTCCTGGAAAAATTATGGAGAAGATTATGGGTTTACAAAGGGAAAGTCCTGTTTAACTAATTTGATATCCTTCTATGATAAGGTCACCCACCCACTGGATGAACAGAAGGCAGTGGATCTAGGTTTTTTTGATTTTAGTAAGG
>JAVJGI010000107.1:0-10807 GCA_035590275.1 Ibycter americanus
GGGAAGCGCCCCGTTCGCCTGCGGTGCCGGGAGTTCGGGATTTGTGGCCGGAGCCGGGCTCTGGATCTCAGCAGGTTTCGCGGCGGCACCGGCGTCCTCCCGCAGGCGCGCGGCGTCGGCGGCTCGCTCCGGCAGGCTCTCCACTCGGGTCACCACAAAGATTTTATGGCCTCGCCCCGGACTGGAAACCGAAATCCTTCTCTCGTTTCCCTGGGGGGGCGCGGAAGCCGGAGAGGCGGCAGGATTCCCCGCGCCGGCGTCGCGCCGCGATTCCTCGGCGATGTGCAGGGGGGGCGGCCGGTCCCTCGGCTTCTCTGGGGACAGCGGTGGCTGGGGGGCGGCGGTGCCATCGGCGGAGTTGGGGTGTTTCGGCGATTCACTCAAGTCCTTTGTCTCCAACCCAGCGTCCGCCTCCTCGTCCGTGTCCGAATCGGAGTCCGTCACGTCGCCTCGGTTGTCGTCGTCCTCCGCCGGCTCCGCGTCCCCGTTCTCCGACGCCGTCGGGGTCTCCCTGGCTTCTTCCCCCTCTTCTGGAGCGGAGGCGGCGCTGCCGTCCGCGCCGTCCTCTGCCGAACCCTCCTCCAGAGGCTCCGTCACGGTGATCTCCGGCATCGACGCCGACTGCTGCAGCTTCTGCTCCTTCTCCTCCTTCTCTTTGGCCAGGATGAAGTTGCGCTTGCAGCCGTTCTGGATCTCGGCCAGGAGAGCCTTCTGGGTTTCGATGAAGCTTTTTACCTACGAGGGAAGAGAAAACCGTCGGTCGTGCCACCAGAACCCCTCGGCGAGGGGCGGGCGAGCGGCCGGCGCGTCACCCACCAGCTCTTTTTTGGGTTCCCGGTCCAAATCGAGCCGCAGCAGCGAGTGGTTGACGTTCAGCGCCAGCGACAACGCCATGAGGCCGCCCGTCTTGATCTCGTTCTCCCGCAGGTCCAGGCGAAGCAGCCGCGGGCTCTCGGCGATGAACTCCGCCACCGCCACCGCGCCTGCGTGGGACGGGAGAGCCGCCGGTGGGGACAGGGAAGGAGCCGGGACACCGCCGCCGGTCTCCTGGTGGTGCTCCCCAGGGTGATGGCTGCGTGTGTTGGGGTGCCAGCTCCCAGGGTGCTCAGCAAAAAGGTTTCTGCGGCGCGTAGAAGACGCCAGATGTGCCAAACCCATGGGATGAAGCGACTTTGGACACGCCAACTGCGGCGTTTTGGTTAGAGCCGGGTCGTATCCCCCCCCCAGAGACCCCACGTGGCCACGGGGCTGAGCTGAGCCGGCCCAAGCCCCCTTCCCACGGAGCAGAGCGGAGCCCACGCGCTGGCCGACAGCAGGGGATGCGCTGAGGGATCTACGGAGCTTGTGGTGGCCGAGCCGGGGTCCCGGTGGGCACCGCCGGCCCCCACCCACCTTCGCAGGTCAGTTTGGTGGATGCCAAGCCCAAGCGAAGGACGGAGCGGTTCCTGATCAGCCCATTCTTCAGGTTGCGGACGCCTTCGTTGCCGATGGGATTGTGGCCCAGGTTCAGGGTCTCCAGGCTCTGCGTGTGAGGCTGCGGGTATCCAAGGGGAAAAAACCAAACGGCTGGAGGCGGGTGGGACGGCGGGGCCGTCTCAAGCTCGAGCGGGTTTCATTCGTGGTTGTTCCTCCACCGGCGCTGCTGAGCCCGGGGGATGCCCGAGCAGCCGCAGAGGGGGACAAGGGACAGGCTCTGCCCTGACGCAGCACCAGGGGCACATCATCCTGACCTGCTCAGCTCCCACCGCTGCCCGGCTCCGGCCCCGGCGCTCGCGGGAGAGACGGCTCTCCGGGAGCAACGCCGAGCGCCCGGCATTAAAGCCATCGCCCCCCCAGGAAGGTGCTGAGACCTACTCACCAGCGTCACCCCCAGACAGGCCATGCCGGCGTGAGTCAGCTGGTTGTTCCACAAAACCAGAGTGACCAGCCCTTTCTGCTGCTCCTTCAGCCCTTCGCAGATGTACGCCAAGCCTGCAAAAACAGAAAAAGAACAAAAAATAGGTGTGGGGGGGTCAGCCCTCCCCCACCAGCGCGCATCCTGCCGGCTCTGACGGTGCTTTTCTGGCTTCCTTGGATACTGGGCAGGATGATGGTGCCCAGGCAGTGCCAGAGAAAGCCACGGCGCTGTGACACCAAGCTCCGGCGCCGGCAGGGTCTCCGAACCCCATCCCCCCGCTCCAAACCCCTTCCCGCAGCTCCTCGATTTGACCGCGGCTGCGGGCATCGCTCCCATGTGCGCCAACAGGCAATTAAACCTCTCGGTGTATTGAATTAATTAATATAAGGCTGGAGCTGACGGAACAGGGTACAAAACCCCCAGGGAGGGAGCCAGAGGCGTGTGGGGGGCACTGGGTGCGTGGGGGTGACCCCCTGCCCGCCGGGCCCGCTCCGGCACGATTTCGCACGGCGGATCCTCTGCTGCGCCATACACCTTCCTGGCCCAATCCTGCCCAGGCTGAGGGCTGGCACCATTTTTCAATCGCTACAAACATACTTATTTGATAAGCACTCAGCACCCCAACGCCAACACCGCTGCGGAAACCCACAGCAACGCCCAACAAGCACCTTCCGATGCATCCAGCCCCAGCGCCGCTCGTTTACTAAGCACCCAAAGATGCCAGGGACGTGGCAGCTGACCTGGAAGGCGGTAAATTAATATTTGCACCTTAGGGTGGGACCCATCCGGGAGCACGGGTGGCCACAACAGGGCTGCTGACAACCCACTTGGTCACGCTCGGCTATCGGACCCAACCCGCAGGCAGCTCGTGTGGAGCCGCAGCGCGGTTCCTCCACCAAACCGCGGCACTCGGCTGAGTAATTAGCGCTGCCAACCAGAATTAGCTGGGATTGAAGTCCAGGTTGGGGTTGTTTCGTAATTTCTGGGTTGATATTAGATTTGGCCGCTCGGTTGGGTTCTGGGGAGCGGGGAGGAGAAAAACCAGAGGGGAGCAAGAGATGGAAGGAGCTAAAAGATGCGACGGCGCGGTGCGCGGCATCCCCGTCTCTCCCTGCCTTCGGGAGCTGCCGTGCACCTTGCAGCCTGGCTCAGGAAGCAATTAAAAGTTTCTCTAATCACCTTTAGCTTTAAAAACCCGGAGGTTTAGCCTGCTGAAATCCTCCCCGAAGCTCACCTGTGCACCCCTCCCGCTTCGGCTCAGCGCGGGGGCTGCGCCAGCAGCCCCTCGAGCTCCACGCTCCGCAGCTGAGTTCCTCACCGCCTTAAAGCCGGGTCAAAACTCCAGGGAATTGCAGCTCTTCCCGGCGGGACCCTCACCTGAGTCCAGGATGTGGTTGTTCCTCAGGTCGAGGATCTGTATGTAGCAGTTGAATTTCAGCAGGTTGCCGAGCTGAGCCGAATCCTGCAGCCCGTTCAGCTTGTTTTCCGCCAGGTAAAGCTCCCGCAGGTTCATGTTCATCTTCAGAGCCGTGGCTGAAAAGGCAGAAATCCAGCACCTCAAGCGGCGTGCCGCACCGGGACAGCGCGGAGAAGGGGCTCAGGCGCAGCCCCCGCCGCAACGCGCGGGCTCGGGAGCATCCTGGCCACGCTGGCACGAGCGCTTGCGCCTCGCCGAGCCCGGAGCGATGCCACAGAGCCGGGCTGCCGGCTGAGATCCCAGATGGATTGCCGAGGGGTTTGGCCAGCAGTGGGATCCCGCAGGAGCCCCTTTTTGCCTTCCCACAGGCAGAGGGAAGCAGCAGCCGGCACAACCGGGCTGCCCGCAGCCGGAGCGGGTCCCGATTCACGCTGCCCTCACCACCTTTTTCCAGCTAAACCCACCTAATAAATAATTTAAACCCCCAAAAAACTCCCCTGCCAGAACCCTTAGCTCATCGCTGCTATCACAGCGTCCAGCCCAGCCGGGATTTATCGTTAATTCATTAGCTTAACGACGAGGGCTGACCAGCACCCACTGCCCGCAGGTCAGAAACATCTGACCACCCCCCCCGGGATACCCACCGGCGCCGGCAGGCATCGGCAGGGGCACGCAGCCCCCCCAGACCTTGCTGCGCATCCCGGGGACGGCGTTTTCCCCCGCATCCCGCCGCGTTTTGGGACGCGGTGACTCACCCAGCAGCACGAGCGGGCGTCCCGACAGGCTGGTGTTCTCGAGGTGCAGGACCACCAGGCTGCTGCTGATGCGCAGGGTGCGTGCCACGAAGGGCGCCGAGTGGTCCAGCAAGGGCGTGTTTCGGGCGTCCAGGTACTGCAGGCAGCTCGTCTGGGGGGGGCAAGATATCAAAGGGATCGGTGCTCAGCCTCGACCGCTGCTTTTACACCTGATTTTCTCGTTTCGGTTGAAAGCCAAGCGATTTTACAGCCCGAATCCCCTCTCAGCCACCGATAAAAGCTCCTCAGATGACTTGAACCCAGCTGAAACATTTTAGCCGCCCCCCCAGGCTTCGGATAAGGGGCCAAGAGCCAGAAGGAACTGCTCAGATAACCCCGGCGCGCCTGACGGAGCTCAAACCAGCCAATTCCCGATAAAACACCTTAAGGATTGCCTCGGCACCGAGTCTGCGGTCACCCTCAAGCTCCGGCACCGGGGAGGACGCGCAGCAGCATCACGTTCTCCAAGGAAAAGCTTCCCTCATCCCAGTTTGAGGATGGGCTGCCCCGAGTGCTCTGGATCCGGGAGCTGGGAAGGCATCGAGCCACGCGTCCCTTGCCAAGGGTTCACCTCCGAGCCCCCAGATCCTTCCCAGATCTATTCCTGCTCGAGATCCGCGGCACAGCCAACCTCCGTTGGGCTGATTTATCATTTTCCGTGCTAAACCCTTTCACACCTCCAGATTCTCCCTCGCCCACCCAAAAAATTCAAGACCCCCGAGCTGCAGCCCCCCAGGCTCCATCACCGCCCCGGCGGACGCGCGGTGGCTTTTAAAGCACCGTTACGGGGCCGGCCAGCGCCGCGCGGCGACATCTGGCTCCTTCAGAAGCCAGGGTGGGCATCGCCCGCACCGCGCCGGCGCCCACCGTCACCCCCACGGCGAGGCTGCCTGCGTGGCCAGCAACACGACAGGGCCACCGGTCACGCCGCGCCGGTGGCGCTGGGTGAACCATCAGCGGCACCGCAATGCAAACGAGCAGGTGGAGGGGTTAATTACGGCTGGAGGGTGGTTTTGCGCCGCGCCCCGAGCGCGGGGAGGGAGCACGAGGCGCCGCCTGCCCCGCGCTGGGCTGGCGGAACCAACTCCAGCGCTCAACAATGAGGTTAATTAGCCCGGCAAAGCGATAATGAGTACCCAGCTCCAGAGGCTGGCCCTGCAAGCACGCCACTAATAACAGCTTGCTCTTTTGTTCTTTTTTTTTATTTTTTTTTTTTTTTGCTGGGATCTGCATTTTCATTTTCTCTGCTCCGGGTGCTCGCCGAGGCGTTAAGCAACCACGTGGCAGGTGGGAAAAGTGATTTATTTTTTTTTTTTCCTGGGCTAGCCAGGTTTTTCCAAAGCGGGAGTTTTTCTGGACAGGTGAGCACAAATCCATCCTACGGTCTGGGAAGCGCATAGGAATCTTTGGAGAGGTTCATCCGAGGGCACCGGGATAACCGCAAGGAATTAGAGCGGGTACCAAAACCACGAGGGAGCACAAACCTTCCTCATCATGCGGGCGGCCGCCTGCCAGCCCCGGGTGCCGATGTGTTTGTTGAAGGAGATGTTGAGGTGCGTCGCCGACTCGTAATACTCGATCATGTCAAATAACGCCGAGGCGCCCTGCGGAACAAAAATAAAGATGGAAAATCAGCGGGTGGGTAGAGGCTGAGAGCGGACAACGAAGAAAAAACAAAAAAAAAAAGAGATTTCGCAGCGCTGGGATGCAAGCGGCTCCGGAATAGGTTGGCTCCTCACGTCACCGCTCCGGTGACAAGGTCTGCGCCCCCCTCCAGGGCAGCCCAGGCAACACCCCCCCTCCTTCAACCTCCAGTGCAAACAAACTGGCACCTCAGGTGACATACCCGCCCGTCCCCCCGGCGCTTTGCGTCCCCCCCTGCCCGTGCCAGCCCCCCCGCAGCCCAAACCAGGGTCCCCCCGGCTCTCCCCAGCCTCTCCGGGGGACTCCGCACATTCGCTGCCTACGAATCTCCCAGGAGGACACAAAAAACCATCCAAAAGGCAGCTCGCCACATTCCCGGTGTCCCTGCCACCAGGCACGTGCGTGGGGCCACCACTGGGAAAAACCTGGCAAAGCCTGGAATGGGATGATGGCTCCGGTGCAACCTTCCAGGCTGCGCCGGAACGTGGCCGGAGCAGGTTGCGGCACCGAGGATGCGCCAGCACTTGCGCGACGCTTCCGAGGATGCAGGAAATTTTTTCCTTTTTCCCTGTGGATATTCAACCTGAGCTGGAGCTGGGCTACGGGCTCAGCGCCTGGCTGCTCCCAGTGGGATTCTCCAGCAGCCACAGTTTCCCGGCCAAGAAACCACCCAATAATCAGGCTAAAAAAAATATAAAAGGTATAAAATCCAAGACAGGGTTAGGAGTGAAAGGGATTAGCAGAGCAGGACTCGTGCCTGTGAAACGTCTAAAGCTCCTACGGCAGAAGCGGAACAATTTGCTTAATGACATAATGAGCCTCTTCGGAGAAAAATGAAGCTGAAGCGTATGCCGGAGCGGGCAGAGAAGAGCCACAAAGGCTTCCAGAAAAAAAAAATTAAAAAAAAATGCGGAGAGACCTGGAAGACTGGAAAAGGTCAGGAGAAAGAACAGGTCTTCAGGGAACAACAGGACTTTCTGCCGTGAACAGGACGCTCAGCAGCAGGACACGAGGAGGAGGAGGAGGAGAGTTTGGGTGCTGAGTGACTCAGTCCCCAGCCTGACGCACCCAGGGCAAAACGGCTGCCGGTGCTGAATGAATCGGAGGGACAGGGACGGGAACCGAAGGTCCGAGGGTTTTCCCACCCCGGCAGCGGACGCGGAGACATCGGGCACCTCGTGCCCCGCGGCCGGGCTCGCTCTCCCGCAGCTGGAAAAGCGTCGAGCTCTGCAGCCTCTCCGCCCGGCTCTCCAGCCGCGGGATGCGCTTCAATTAACATCTAATCATCCCTCCTGCGAGATAACGAGTGGAACGAAGCGCAGGATCATTTCAGCGCTAAAGATGCCTCCGGCTCAACCAGCCCCTCCTGACCCTGCGGCCACGCGTCCCTCCCTGGGGATCCATCCAAAGCTCCTGGCTGCACAGCATTCCCAAATACTGCTCGAGGGGGAAAAACGGGGGGAAAAAAAATAAAAGCATCACCGGCTTCCAAGCAAACAAGGATCAATCTGAATCCAGCTTCAGGATAGGGACAGATGATGTGGGAAAAACAAGACCCTTGAAGATGCCAGGACTGAAAGGGGATGCTCCCGGGGAAGGGGAACTCGGGATCAGAGCTGGCTAAAAGGATTTTTAACCACTTCCTTAATTTTTAACCTCCCCCGCTGGGACCCGAACTTCCCCCTCAGCCCCAACAAGCCATTCGAGAGCTACCCTCCGCTTTTAAAATAGGGATTTAAAATCCCTTGGAGCTTCGCGGCCATCCGGGCTTCGGAGCGAGCGGTCAACTTCTATTTTTTGGAGCAGCCAACGCTGCACCGGATTTAAATCACAGTGTGAGTATGAAGGGAGAGGGTACGGCGACGTGAGACAGCCCTAAAAAAATAAGTCAGCGCCCGGGAGGAGCCAAGGACCGACCGCAAAGCCCACGAGGTTGGCGTTTGCCACGGAACAGGAACGAGAAGCCGGGAGAGGTCACGGCTACTTACGTCTTCATCCAAGCTCGTCTGCTCCAAATCCACGATTTTGAACTGGACCCGCTTGAAAATCTCTTCCAGCGCCTCGCAGGCTTTGTAATCCAGCTTCTCCCCTGGGGAAAAAAAAAGAGCAGAAGGAGGTGAATCGCGGCGCCCCGGCACGGAACGCAGCCGGCACGTAGGGCCGTGCACTCCGAGCCCCGAGCCACGGGACAGGGCGTGCGTGGGAAGGCGGCTTTTTCCCCCCTTCGGAGCCAGCCCACCCTTCAAGCAGCCCATCCGAAGGGAAATTCAGAGCCGGTATCGGGCATTCATCCGATCTATTCCCGTGTGCCTGGCCCGGCAGCAGAAAGCATCCCTTGGGATCAGCATTTCTGGTTTTCAGACGGGGCCCGACGGCGCACGGAGCCCCGAAAGCGGCGCCGGAGCTCACCAGCAGCACCACAAGCCGTGAGCGGGATCCACAGGGATCCCCTGCTCGCTCACGGGCAGCCGGCTCGGAGGATTTTAAAAACCCACCTACAAAACCCAGCGCGGTTGCTCGCCCAACGCAGACGAGCCGCGGCAGCAACGCTTTCGCCGCCGAAAACTCATGGAAAACTGGGATTTCTGCCTCCCCGCTGGGCAGCCAGTTGTTTTCCCAAGGAGCCAGCCCCTCGCCAGCTTCGGTCCACCTGGAATTCCGCCACGAGGCTGGCAAACTGACGGCTGGCTGCTCCATCCAAGCACCGCGGGCTCGGAATTACATCCCTGCCCCATCAATACACACGCTGTTACGTCGCCTCCCGCCAATTCAATTATTCACGTTTTAATTTACGGAACTGCCGGCACCGGCTGCCTCAAGAACATTTCCCAAGTCTTTAGGCTTTTTATTTCCTTCTTTATTTCCTAGGATCATCCTCGCCAGCCCCACAGCTCACCCCCACCGGCTTAGGGGGCTGCGGCTCTCTCCGTACCGCTGCACAAGCTACTTCTGGCTGAAAAACGTGGAGTTTTTCCCACCGGGAATCTCTGCTGGCTGCTTTTAGGTTTGCCAGCGGGAAATTCTGCCCGGCAAAGCGAATGCCAGGGGAAAAGGACCTGCAGCCGCGGTGGGGGGGGCTCTGCCGTTCCTCCTCGCCCCCGCAGACCCCAGCCCTCGTACAACGAACGGGGTCCGGGGCACCATCGCTTGGGAATTCGCTCCACGAGACCAGAGGGAGCTGCCATCCCCTTGTCAGCTCCTTCCGATGTCTCCAAGCGGGAGGAGGCCACATCCCACAGCATCCCGAGTGGAAAAAGCGGAATGCAGCTTAACCAGAGCTCCGTTTCTGCCGTAACCGCTGCGGGGAGGGGGATCCAGCGCAGGGGGAGACCCCGAGCCCATCGCCGAGGACCGAGCCCGGGCTGTGCCGGGCTTCTGCATCGCTCCTGAGCAACCCCCGCTTCTAGGGGATCGCTCCAGCTGCAGGATTTGGAAGAAGCCAAGAAAAAAAAATCATCTGGCAAAGCTGAGTCCAAGTGATGGAGAAGGAGGTTGTAAAAGATTTATTTTGGGGGGTGGGTGGGTGGGGAGGCTCGTGCTGGAACGCCTCCAGCAGCACGTCTGTCCTCCTGTGGGAGACTCGGCTCAGGACATGGATACTCCGGCTCCCCATGCAGCGAGGTGTCTTCCCGGATTTGGGAACAGCAGTTCCCGAGCGGTTTCCCAGCCTTCAGGATCCATCCATCCCCCCCTCAACGGCCAATAAGCGACGACGGGCACCAAGCGGTACGGACGAGACCCCACCGCGCTTCGTGGGGAAGCGGGATGGCACGGGAGGAGGCAGAGGACGCGCGAGAGGACCACCACCACCACCAGCATCACCAGCATCACCATCACCCTCGGAGGAAGAGCGCTCCGGCCAACGCTGCTCTTGCTGCCTGGGTTATTTTGGGAAGCATCCCGCAGCGCAGCGGGGAGAAGAGGCTCCTTGGGAAGGGAAGGAGAGCAGCAGAAGGCGGGAGGAGAGAGGCAGCGACCCATACACCATCTGCCCAGCAGAGACCTTGCAGGGAGGCGGAGGAACCTTCATCCTCCTCCTGGAGCTACAGGAGATGACCCACCAAAGCCATCATTCACGGAGACGTTTGTGCTAAGGAGAATTATCCGGAAAACCCTTCCAGTGCTCCCACGGCGCGAGGAGTTCCGAGATATGGGTTGGAGGAGGCTCCCGGCTCTGCCCCAGCCCCACCTCGCGCCCCGCACGAGCTGCATCGGGATGCAGGAGCCACGAGGACGGCGGTGGGGAGGGACAGCCCGCGGCTCGAGGGGTGCCGAAGCCATTCCGCTCCTGTTTCGCTGCTCCTCAGCCAGGACATTAATGCTCCTTGTACAGAAACACCTCCAGAACTGATTTTTCCCCTCTTTTTGGGAATTAAGGAGCTCTCCCGCTCCAGCCTGCAAAAGCTCCGGCTGGGACGACGACTCCAGCAAGAGCCACGCCAACGGAACACCAGGATTGCCCAGATGAGAAATAAAACCCTCCGGTGACGGAGAAGGAGCTTACCTTTCAGATCTAAGCAGTCTATCCTGTGAGCCAGATCTTTAAATTCCTGCAAAAGAAAAAACAGCGTTTGGTACCCAGGAGGAGGAAGGGGAAGGGAATTAACGCGCCAGATTAACGAGGTAACGTGACAAATCGGGCAAACCCTCCCGCAAACGAAGCGAGGATACGGGAACTCCCAGCCTGAGGTTCGTTTCCCATCCAAGCTGCCAGCTACGGCAGGATCCAGGGAGCCACGTGGAGAGCTGGGGACCCCCCATCCCGGGACAAGGTCTTGGAGCCCCACTGATGAAGATGAGGGTTTGTCTTCGCACAGGGAGGCACTGGCGCTGCCTGGGGAAGGCGCAGCAGGTGAAAAAGCCAAAATTTTCCCTCTCAGGTCAAGGGAAGAGCTTTAAACATCGCTGCTCTCCAGCCCACGGATTTAAATGGGACTTTTTCACCCCACGGATTTAAATGGGACTTTTTCACCCCACCGATTTAAATGGGACTTTTATTCACCCCACGTCAGCAGGGAAAACCGCAGCGCTCGTCGTCGTCTCCCCGCGGGCTTC
>JAVJGI010000108.1:0-18452 GCA_035590275.1 Ibycter americanus
CAGCTGCTGAGATGCGGCACCGGCAGCGCCAGAAAGCAGGCTGCCTGACTGTATTTACCTTGTTTTGTCTCTCAGATGATGCTAAGGAGACGCAGTTACTCCAGGGCTATGCATGACAGAATAGCAGCATGTGCGCGGCAGAAGGGGATGTTTTAATTAAGAGGAAAAGGAGAAACTGGCTCCAGCGAAAAATGCCAAACGGAGCTTTAACATCCAGGCACAGAAGTGAGGAAATGGATTTCCGCAGCATGCACTACATACTTGTCCTTGTGCTTGACTAGCAAGAGCTAAACCAGCCCTCCACCCCCGCCAGCAGCAGTGGCTTACAGCTGGCACCTGAACCCTTAAATCGTGCCTTCCTGCACAGGCAGCCCTTCTTGAATATCTGTGCAACAGGTACCTTACTGCACTTTACAGCTGCGCTTTATACGGTGTGGACATGGAGAACCAAGCACCAAAATCCTCTTCCAGGTGGAAGGCAACGCGAGGGGCTGCGGGAGAGCCGCTTGTCTGGCAGCAAAGGCTGGCAGAGCCAAAACACCAAATACAGGGGTTGGCCTGGCCACAGATAACAAGGATCCTGAGATGCTTGGCCAGGACAAAAACAGAGGCAGGAACTGGGTTTAGATGGGTAGAGAGAGCGGGAAGCTGCCAGAGGCCTGCTGGCTCTCTAGCAGCATGACTAGACGGGGCAAGGAAGAGCAGAGGCCAGAGTGGAAAGGCTGAAGCAGCCTAGCTGCTAGCCCCACTACATGTGGGACTGAGGAACAGAAGGAAAACTCTTCTAGGAAGGGGCTTGGGGAAGTCTACCCTCTGCCACTGCCTCTTCCTCCTCCAAATGCAACCTCTCTCCCAATTTAAGCAAATCTGCTGTACTTGAAAACACCAAGGTGCCGTTACTTAAGGAACAAAGAAGCCAACAAATGACAACTCGTTAAGAGGTAGCATCGCAATTGTTTGCAACTTTCTGTGCACGCTCTCCATCTACCAGGCCAAAGCACAAATTTCTTGGATGAAGCAAAAGGCTGCAAGAAGGTGACAGCACCAGAGCCTGGAGCAGCCTCTCCCCCTCGCTGTCTCTCAACCACACAGCAGTCATGAGACCAGCTTGGTCTTTGCAGAAACCGGCAGGAAAATCCCTCAGCTGCAAAGAGCACAGTACGTACCACCCTGGTGCTGGCTCCCCAGGCCACCAGCGACAACAGCAGACTCCAAGGAGGAGAGACCCCTGGGGTGAATGGGAAGACTTGTGGACAGCAGGTGTCCAAGACTTCCTTTCATAGCTGTGGGATGCAGAAAAGACCAGGCTAAAGACCACATAAACAGAATTACTTCATCTAGTCCCTAACGGTCTTGCCATATTTCCCTAATTCCTCCTTCCAACCACTGCCTTCATCCCAGTTATCAGAAGCCTTGCAAGCTTCCCCATCCTCTGACAGTCACAGCTCTGTGTCCAAGCTGGAAAAGGGGAAAGAGACAGGGGAAAGGGAAAAAGGAGTTTCTCCAGAAGCCAATGAAATGCAACTGTGAACATAGTTCCCATGGTAACAGCGGGATCCAGGGGAAGAAAAGGGAATGTAAATCGGATTATCAAGGGGATGAACAGGGAGGGAGGGACAAATGAACTGGTTGCATCCGCTAGCACAGCCAGGCCGCTCAAACACCACCTGCACTGTGTGCCCAAGTACTGACGCCCCTCTTCACCTTAACACCTGCCCAGAGAGCTCCCTGTGCTCCCCAGAGCAGTACTTTGCTCAGCTTCAGAGTCGCCCAGTGAGGTGGGGTCCCCACAGCACAAGAGGGCTCTTGGAGGTCACCAAGGGAGTCCTACCACCACCACTCCCAGCCCAGAAACTTCCGCTGGAGTGGAGCAGTTTCCCTATAATTGAAGTAATATATTACTTTCACTGTCTGACATCTTAACCTTAAAAGAGGAGGAGGCTCAAAAATGCCCTGAACATAAAAAAAATCTGAGAGAAGTAACTCATAAGACCTAAGATTTATGCTCCTCCACCCAGAGGGGAAACAGAGCACTCCTCCATGACATTCTAGCAAGGACTTGCACTTTGCGGTGAGAATACAGTGAAATCAAGGCGGCTTTCAACAAAGCCAGCAGAAGCACAGCAACTCGCATCACACGGATTTAAGCCAGCACATCCAACATCAGCACAGCCTGTTCCAGCAGGGTTTCCAGGCTTGGGAACAATCCTCCCAGCCCAAGAAAGGGCTACAGCATCTCGACTGCTCTCCAGATCTGCCTCTCCTTACACTGCTTAGGCTGCTCGCTGCACGCTCTCTCTGCCAGTGCTTTCCAGCCTGGAAAGGGTTAAGTCTCAAAAGCACCTCCTGGGGTTTTGCTACTTCTTTTCTGCTCTGTTTTATTTCCTCAAAGACAGAGATCAGCTGCCTGGATCTGGCTTGACCTCACAGCAGAGCCCACAGCCTCCCTCTCTGCAGCACAGATTGCCTGCGTGCGGCGGGGGGGCACGGCAGGGACACATAGATTTGCTGCGCTGGAGCCCTTTTGGAGACAGGCATGAATATTTCATGACAGGGAGATGATGCTTCAGCAGCATCATGCAGATGTGGATTTGAGCTGTGCTGTCAGGGACACAAAAGGACAGACCCCAGGTCAACACTCCAACTCCCAGGGAGCCCACTGAGACGAGAAGCCCCCCAAGGTTATGGGGACCTCCTCTGCCCACATTTGCTCTACAGGGCCAGCAGTATGAGGAGCCACAGGTGCTGCCAGCAGCTCCTGCTCAAAGCTGCCATCCTCTACCTGGCAGCAATATCCTGGCAGAGAAAGCTGCACATTGGCTTGGTCTAGGGAGGGGTAGAGAGACAGCCCTGTCAGTCCCCAGGATATCCCTAGTACCATAACGCCCCGTCAGAAGGCTGCACTGACCCCAAAATACAAGATGTAACCAGATGATCATTCCTGACTGGAGCCCAGTTCTCAAGGAAGGCCCAATACCCAACTGGAACCAGAAAAGGCATCTCTAGAGGGGCTGGACTGCAATTGGCACAAACTGTGTAGATGCCCTTTGATTCAGACACTCAATACCGCTTCCTCCATTGAAAAGAAGAGCGAGGTTAGAGATCCCTGTTTTGACTCTTCACAATATGTAGAGTGTGTCCTGTCTAAGACTCTCTGAAAGTCTGGCATAAAAGAAGCACTTGTGTCTCAAGAGCATGTGTAGAGGGCAGAAAGAAAACTGGCTGAACGGCACAACGCACGGCTGCCTAGAACAGGGCTAAGCTCATCTCTCAAACTTGCAAGCATGATCTAGCAGCAATACTATCAGGGGTGTAGCACTGAAGCGTATTCCTATCGGCAGTCCTGTGTGGAAGGAATGACCAGCCCTCCTGGTTCAAGTCCCCCCCAGATCCAGTCATGCAGCAGTGATGCCATCAGGAGGAAGGAGCAGGATTTCAGCAAGGGGAGCCTGGGGAGGCCCACAGCTCCGGAAGTTAATTGAGACAAAGCTGCTACACTTTTCTTGGATATGAATTTGAGTGGGAGGTGTTTGTTACTGCCAATACATTTTTCCTCACACACGGTTCTTCCACACGAGGTTGAACCGTTAGGCGTTGACAGTGCATCTGTTAAGATTGGCTCTAGAAACCAAGTGTTCTTGAAAATAGAGAGAGAAACATGCTGTGCTTGCCCTTCATCTTCCCAGCCATCCAGCTCCCAGTACCATGGAAAAAAGCCATGTGGAGCAGCCCACATGCACACAGATGGCCCAAGAGCAACCATGTTTAAAGTGCTCCTCTGCATGAAAGGTGCAGCAGGCTGAGGAACCAGGAGGAGAAGTTCCCCAAGGATGGCCAGACTCGGCAGAAGGGCAGCACGACAGTGTCTGGCTTGTTTCTGCTGACAATATAAGCCTTCTAGGAAAGGTACCGCAGAAGACCTGGGGAGAAGGGCTCTTCCCAATATTTCACATTCCTCTCCTGCTTTGTGTTTTCTTTATCCAGCAGCATTTCTGTCCTACCTCGCATGGCAGCTACCTTGGGCTTAGAGCAAACAGTGAGCCTGCTTCTTCAGAAAGATCCTGTGCCCAGCAGATAGCACTGGGTTCACCACGGACTACAAGCACTGGAAGGGGACATCCCTGCAAACAGGGGAAGATGATCTTCCTCCAAGGTCACGAAATCTTTTCTTCAGAGGAAGGAAAAAAAATTAAAAAAAATAGAAAGGCCAATGCAGCCTTCTCACTTGACTCCCTTTAATTAGTAACCATCTGGTTTTGAGAAGAGCTGTCAACCAATGTAGAGCATTTGGCAAGCTTCCTCAGCTGCTGCTCTCCTAACTTCAGTTCTTCTTGGAAATGCTTTAAGCCCCAAGATGCCAAAAGGAAATTGAAAGAAAAGCAAAAGAGCGAGTGCAGGAGCGAAGCAGATGAGCGAGGATGCAGTATAACCTAGCGGGCAAAGCGAGATGTTCCCCAGTTCCACTTCCAGGTCGGGGAGCAAACTGCAAACGCTGCTGGCTGTTTGATAGCCGTGAAGCCTCCCACCCAGCCAGCCACGCAGGAGGAATTGCAATACCTCAAGCACCTCAAGCCATTACAAATCCCTCAACATTTTCTGGAAGTCAGGCTGTTCAGTTCAGTGTCCTGACCAAATTCCAACTTAAGCAGTGACTTTCTGTCCACTAAATTCCCTCCCTCACTTTGAGTTCTTCTTTGTCCCAACCACTGTGCAATGGCGCTGTGTGCCTGCAGTTATGTGTGTTGCTCCAGCACGCTGTTCATGCACCAGGATAGGCATGGACAATATTACAACTCAAATTCATCGTGCTCCATAGAAGAGAGTTTTCTTCTCTTCCTTGAGTTTTGCCCTGGTTCTGCCTGATGCCACACTCTGCTCAAATAGAGGGGTGCTGTTCTCCACCAAGAAACCTGCACGTCCAAAGGGAGTGTCTCACCTAGCTTTTGAACAGGGTGAGGAGGCACGCTAAGCGTTCTGCTCCGCAAGCTCCCAGGCTGCCTCGCTCACTGAGCCACAGAAGCTCAAGTCCTCAGGCATGCTCTGCTAGCACAAGCCCTTTTGCTCTTTTCAGGGAAGCAGCCGCACTGGTAGCAAATCTGGGCGGCAGGAGCTGGGCTGCAGCATTTTTGTGAGCGCTGCCTGCCTCATTAACATTCAGCACATGGCTTAAGCAGCTTTTAGATTACTCCTTCCTGACTCTGGGACCTCGTGCATGAGTCAGAGGCTTGCACATTTGCTTTCCCTGGTCCCTGCAAGCCCCCAGCACATGGCAAACTACATTTTGAACAGTTTATTTCTGCACACAGACAACCTACTCCTCACTTCTGCGAAGGAGTAGAGTCATCCTCTACTCCTCCAGATGGAATCACACACACATGGACCACCACCCTCGTTTCTCACAGGTGTGTTCAGATTTTGCAGCACCCTCTTGTAAGCAGGTACATCAGACTCCCCTACACTCACACCTCCTCTACTCACTTCCATCCCGGCTTCCGTACGCTACTTCAGCTTCCCACGAGGCACATGTAGAAGCCAGCTCCCTTTCCCTTCTGCAGACCCATGGTGATGGGGTACAGGCACAACTGAAGGAGTGGAGGATCCCCATGTCAGATACATTAATGCCCTACTACAAACAGGGCGGATATAATTTCCCAACGTATTTCTGCAGATCTGTCCTATGCAGCAAGAGTCCAAGATCCAGCCTACGAGATCCTCCCATTATACCTGCCCTGACATTCATCAGCCTGTCAGAGGAGCAGAGCTGTAATCTCGTTGACTCCTGACCCACGAGAAAAAAAGCAAGCATTAAAATTCCTTACTAGAGCATCTGAAACCACCAGGGACCCGCACCTTATTAGCGATCTCATGCATTTCCAGGGGGGCAGATGAGCAGGTCTCAGCTGCCCTGACCTGCACAGAGCTATGCGACATTCTCACTTACCATCTCAGGAGCTGCACTAGACTTGTGCTTGGCTGGGATGCCCACCCCTGACAGGGCAGGGGGAGCGCAGGAACTCTCTCACATCCACTTCTTTTAAGAGGATGAGTGCACTGCTCTGACACTCTAGGGACTGAAAATCCCCATGCAGGGAACAGGGAGGCGTCCAGGCAGGCCAGAGAGAAACACACATGGGTCACTGGACCTGGACCACCTCCCCGTGAGTCTCGACACAGCCAATATACACCAAAGAACCAAACACAAAAGGTCATGGATACCGTTCCTCTTTTTGGTTTCCCAACCTCAGCTGGGGAAAACAAAGCTTTTCCTTTACACTATTCACTCTGTTCCAAGCCACAGGAACCTCTGCGCAATACTTCCATCTTCCACGCTTCTCCTCTAAAGCCTTTCTTCCTTGTCTATTAGCATTATGCAAAGTGCCCAACTGCCAATGCCAATGTGACTTCAGGCAGAAATCCATCTATTTCTCCCCTCCGGCTCTTAATTAACATGTGGACTTTAATTACATTTCTCGTTTTCACGACAAAATATGTCTCTCTCCTCCACTTGCCCCTCCCTGAGATCATTACAAGAGCTCTAACAATAATAATCATCATCGATCTACCCTGAGAGCAAGGCAGGGGGCCCCTGCTCCACCTTCCCAAGTAACCCCGTCCCACCTAGCCCCCCAGTCACTCATTCCTTGGAGAGCCGCATGCCCTGGTCCCGTGCCAGTGGGGAGGGGTGGAAGCACTGCTAACAGGTTGGCACAACATATTGCCAGAGCTGGATGGTGCCTGCAGGCTTTGGCTACAGCAAAAGATATTACAATTCAAGGGTGGACACAGAAACAAAGACAATTCAGGGAGGTATTAGGAATCCTCTTGTCTTCAAAGTTAAGGATGGGCCACCCTTCTACTGAAGAAGCTCTATCCTCACCATTTATACAAGGCACAGCAAACACTGCTAGGAAGCTTTGCAGTAGCACTCAGCTGGTTCACAGACCTATGCAGTAAAAAAAAAAAAAGGGGGGGAAAACTTTCTAACAAACCTCCCCATTCTCACTGATCCAGCCACTAGAAAAGCAGTGACCTTAGTAAATCACAAAGCATCCATTTCCCAGGAGAAAGTGAAATTCTTCCCTACCCAACCAGATGGGAGCAGGCAAGAAGCTGATACAATTTACTGAAGCATGGACCTTGGTGCAGTCAGGTTTTCACAAAGCTGAGGGGTCTGTCTAAAGGTAACTCAGATGGCTACCATTCTCCTCACCAAGTCTGGGAACCTCACTCAGATGCTATTTATCACAGCAGGGAGACCAAGTCCAGCACAACAACCACCTTGGATTTGCAAACTCAAAATCAGAACCAGCTCTCAGATCGACTATTTTATCCGAATGTGCAAAATTCACCAGCCAGCGGCTTTGTCCACTTACAGAGGTCCAGGAAATTAGATTTTCGTTAGTTGTTACTTTACACCTCAGACTTTCAGCGCTCCTCAAAGACAATCTCTAGCCCTCCCAGAAGCAAACAGTAAGGTAATAGTGAACTGAGTATCAAGCTATGCAATGTTTGCTTTAGCTTGCAGACAGATGGAAGACAGCGAGCTGCCCACCTCTTCCATTGCCGAGTTCTGAAGAATTAGCAATACTTCACAGAGCAGACATGACATCAGGCCCTTGGGACAGAGACAATAACACGAGGGCAGCATGGAGGTGATTGCAACACAAAGGAGATGTATGAAGGACTAGAAGTATGGCCCAGACCAAGCCCGCAAAGCAAGGACTGCATGATCCAAACATACAGCTAAGTGCATCGTGCATAACTTGGACAGAAAGAAGAGCTCCCGGCAGAGCTCCATGCACGGGCAGCAAGCATGCCACGAGCACAGACGGTGTCTCTGCTGCTCACAGAAACCCGTATCCCTCCTTATCGTCCAACGATGCAAGAAAACCAAGTAATTGCCCAAGCAAGAGAGTGTTGACAAGTGTGGCAGAAGGGAGACGATGTCCCTTTAAATGTGACTAAAGTGTTGTCAATGGATCTGCCATGGTAGAGGAGTTAATCCCCCCCCAGCCCCTCTCAGCCACTGTGATGGGATAATTAGATGCGAGGGCTCAGCCGCAGATGATGCTCCAGTTGCTTAGCAACTAATGGTTTCCATGGAAATGGCAAAGCACAGCCTTCAGAGCAGTAAGTGAGCAGTGCAGCAGGGCAGGGAAAGATGCCTTAAACTCCTGCACTGATCCTTTCCTCCAGAATCACTCGGAGGCCTTGAGGTATTAGGGGAACGAGAAGGGGGTGCCTTAAAGATATAACATCTCTGTTTCAAGCAGCAGTAAAAAGAAAAAGGTTTGGGTTTTTTTGTTTTAGAATAAACTTTCAGTGACATGGTCCTCCTGATTTCAGTGTCTCTCCACTAGCAGGATGAGTGAGGCTGAATCACACAGTGGTCTTATGCAAAGGCTCATGCCCCAATACATGAGGCTAAAAGGAGCTGAATGTGATTCCAGTTCTTGCACCCAGGGGCTGAGAGGTGAACAGACGCACACACTAATGTATTTAGATTTTCAGCGCTGTCCCGTAAGAAGCCACCTATAGGCATCCAGCCTGGCCCTGAACCAGCAGGCAAGAGGAGGTTTCCTCTCGATTCTGCAGCTCCACAACACATACAAAAGTGGCACCGGCTATAAAACATGAAAAGCCTCACCAGAGTAACAGAGATCAGATTTATTAACCTTAGCCCGATGCTGTCATCTGGTACTTCCTTCAACACGACCAGTTCCTACTGCTTTATTACCGCTGCTCCCTGCACCAAGTCAGCATCCCACTGTTTCCAAGCATCACAGCCATGACCTGCATAACTTCTCACTAAATACTGCACGCACTGGCCATGCAGCTGCACTGCTGCAAGCCACGATCTTGTCATCTTGTGCGCTGAGCAGAGACAAGCTCTGTTTGTATTTTGATAAGAGAGCTCTGGGACACTTAGGTGGGGTTGTTGATTTAGTACTAGGTGGTCTTTACCCTCCTCACATGATGCAGGGATGGCCCGCATCACTGCCTTCTTGCAAATGACAGCCCTATGTGTTAAAGCTTTGCAAACTTCAAAAGCCCTGGTGGCACAGGAGGAGGTCTGGAAACTCACATCACAAAGACAAGCTGGGCTCACCTACCCTCTCTTCCATCCAGCCCCGCACTTGTGGCAAGAGGCAGCCCTTGCAGAGACAGCAAGCAGACTGTGCCTTGGGCACTGGCTGCAGCACACACGCTCACTGGTTTTCCCCTTCCCACCTGGGAGGAGACTGGCAGCACGTGCTCCACTCTGCCATGTGCCGTCTCTTCTTGGCAGAAAGCTTGCAAAATGGAGAATAGGGCAGACCGCTCCCTTGGGCAGCCTATGAGTTGGGAGGTGGCATGTACTGCTGGTGAAGGGCAGCCATGCCGGGCTCCAGTTGAAGCCACTGACTCCGAGACATGCTGTGGCTCCTTCTTTGCTGCGTGTGTTACCTTGCCCTCCTTGCAAATCTGTGGGATGCCAGCTGTGACACCCAGGAGGGATGAAGTCCCATCAGCCAGCCTGTGCTAACGGCTCATCTAGCCGCAAGTGAGGTCTCCTCCCTGGAGCCCTGTCCTGATCCAACCCGCATTTCAGGAAGGTACAGGAGAAGAGTTGCCAAAAAAGTTGCGGAGCGTTTCAGACTCTGTCCCCTATGGCTTTCAAAGGGGGAAATCAAAGGGAAGCGCCGCGCTTTGTTCCACGGGGGAGCGGCACAAAAGGTGAGTGGCAGCAAGCCCGGCACAACCGGTCGCTTCAATTGTCCGCCTGCTCACCTTTGAAGTGGTTTTAAAAATCAGGGAGGAGGGGCAGAGACCCAGGTTCAGCTCTTTCACTGCAACTTCACAGAATTTGAGGATGTGGGGGGTAAAAGGCTGCCTTTCCCCCACCAGAAAAATAGGGTTTCTCTTCAGAGAGAATAGAATACGGCTAATAAAAAAGTCTGCGATGCTCATCAAGTACCTCTGTTGCATTTGTATGTCCTGAGGAGGCTATGAACAGCTACGACGGCAGCAGCATCTACCTACACAGAGACACACCAAGCACCCACAGGATTAACTGGGCACCCTGACACAGCTCCCAGCCCGGTGCCAATGGAGCAACCATCTCTCACCAGTCACAGCCTTCCCTCTGCCTCCTGTTCCCTCTCCCCTTGTCCGCCTGTACTTTTCCCGCTGCCTCTCTTTAACAGAAAGGACAGTTTTTAACCCTGTCCCATGTCCCTTTCTATATCATAGTCACAGCATCAGCCACTTGCAGTGGCACAGGGAATTGAAGCAATGCCAACATAGCAGAAGTGGCACTGTGCAAAGACAAGCCAGGCACCTGCCGTACAGTACATCCATACTAGGAATATGGGGAAAAGTACCAATTACTTAACTAGAAATTAATCTCTGTTCTAACACAGGAAAAAGAAAAAGAAAAAGAAAAAGAAAAAGAAAATATATAAAACCCACAGCTGATAGGCATGACCGGTACCCACAAGCCCAGAGTCCCTGCCAAGTGCACTGAGCTTGCTTCTATACAAACACCATCCGCTGGGCAAAGACAAGACAAGAGACGATACCCTCATATCATCCCGGACAAGCAGATGTCACTGTACAAATTCAAAGCTTTCTGGGGCCGTGGAACACAAAAGCCATTCGAGCCAGACTGGAATAACAACTCTGAGTCAGAAGCCAAGTTACAGAGCTCCCCTGTCTTTAGGGGAGAGAGAGAGCGCTTGCATCCAACACCTTTCAGAAACAGGAGCAAATGTAGTCTCTCTGGCTTGCCGAGAAGCCCTTGCACAGTACCTTCACATGAAGCCATAAGTCTGGCTGAAGACATCTACCTGTACCTTCCACACACACATGGAAACGCATATGCAAAAGTCAGACACCCTGAGAAGCAATTGAGCACACTTGTAGCTATGTCTTGAATCTGACATTTCTTGCCACTTGATTTGCAAGCAAGTCTTAGTCTAAAACGCCAGGAGATGGGAATCTGCAAGGAAAGAGAACTGTGCTTGCCCCCTGGCCCCAGCCTGCATCCTTACAAAGCTTCCCTGTAGTTATTGGAGTTATGAGGTGTATGGGAGTAGGCAAGACCAGTTTTCAGTAAAACCATCCCATCAGTTGGCTTCCATGCAGGTAACACTCACCTGAGAAGAGCTGGCTTTGCAGAATCCAATGTCCTGAGCCAAGACACCTCCGGCTTGTCACCTCTCTATATTTTCAGCTCCATTCGTGATGCAGATAGAGACACTGGCTACTTTGGCCTTCTGCACATGTCAGCAGGTTCTCTTCTGTTTCACCTTCCAAAGCTAGAGGGGGACCAAAAATTGTGATGGTTTTAGGATACAAGCGTATGACCTTCTGGTTAAACCGCAAGGAATTGGCAGTCTTAAATTTTATTTGCCACAAACTGGCTCTATCAGTCTGATGAGAATCTCTCTCCCCTGGGAAAGCAGGGGTAGCAAGACAGAGCTCAAGGGTTATGATGCTCTCACCCAGAATACACACTATACAAATCAATGGGATTGGGATTCAGCAACTGAACGGCCAAAGGCAAAATTAAGGCCTTTCAGCCTTTTCCTAGACCTAAGAGAAAGGTCTGTGGTTGCAGCCGTATACATTTAAAACATTCTTAGGCTTTACGCTGGAACCAACACTTCTGTTTCCAGTTTTGCTAGCTTCATTGCACGGACTGGGCAGACTACGGGGCTCATTTCTCTGCTTTACCTGTTTGTGTTACAGCAGCGCCTCACATCTCTACCAGTAAGCAGTGAACGTTATCACCTGGGGCAATACTTTCTATCCCTGCAGCAGAAGCAGGAAACATTAGCGAGCCCTTTTCCCATCTTTCTGGGTGGAGGGTCTAAGCACAACTGCTCGGGACTTCTCTGGGTAGAGCACTCTGCTATGTTATACCCTATCCCTCCCCCTCCCTTGTGTTACTTACTAGTCCCACAGCCCAGTGCAGCCTTCTCTGAGGACACAGAAACTTGGGGGAAGATGGGAGAAAGGAATCTCTCACCAGCTGCAGCCAGCTGCTGCTAGAAGCCCTGCAAGGTCTGCAGCTGTTTCTCATCTCCTTTATTGCTCTGTAGTAGCTTTTGCTGGGTAGCCCCCACCTAACCCTGGAGACACCGGCTCTGAACCAGCTACAGGTGAATTCATTTGCTGCCTGCAAAATGCCAGCTCACACGGCCTCTTGTGGCCGAGCCACACAACCTGGTTGTCCTCCTCCAGCTCTGCCAGGCTGCTCTTCCCAGGATGGCTCCTGGAAAGCAGCATGGAGAATGGTGGCCTTCCCGTGGACAAGTCCATCCCCAAATATTCATCTGTCTTTTAGTCACATCAATGCCTCACATGTTGCCCTGGTGGCTTTTCAAAAGCCATGGCTGGCTGAAGAGCAAGCAGGTCAAGATACTTCATCCACATGTGACATCTAGCTATCGCAGGACTCCTTTTACCCCCCCAAATACTCCTGTTGTTCTAAGACTAGTAACATAACTGTATCCAGTCTAGCACTGTTGTGCGAGTTTATTGTTGAAGTACCAAAGGTTATGTGGGCAGGTGAGGCATCAATCAAGGGTAAGCATAGATAATCACAGGCTGAATGAACTACTATGCCTCAGCTGATAAATGTGCCACTGTGTGAGAGTTTCACTCCAGAGAGAAAGGGGAAAGCAACTTCGTGGTGCAACAGGTTGAGTGATACGTGGTAAATTATTAAGCTGTCGTAGCTGGACTGTTTGCAACACATCCCAAGTCAAACACCAGGCTCCAGTTTCAGGAAGGGGAATGGGTTTTGATTGGAGCATGCTCAGGCTTTTTTGAGGAAAGCAGCCGAACCAGCAGGTCCTGCTCACACCTGAGGAGTCTGATGGGGAGCACGTCCTCTCCGCTAACAACTGAACTTTGTCACACAAGGGTGGAAACAGCTATGCGACTGTGGTCTTTTGCATCTAGCGAAAGCAAAGCCTTACCAACTTGATATCTGTGGAATGCCTAAGAAGAACTACGCAAACCTTAATACAGTACAAACTATCATGCCTGCTTTTATTGAAAAGGCAAAACCAAGCATGCCAAATCTTCCTCTGCCCTTTGAAGGTTACCTTTTCAAGAAAAGCTCAGTTTGGTGCATGGCTTATTTTTCAACAGCCTGCCTCAAAAGATGCAAATACGCAAAGGGTGGGAATAGCAACAGCAAACAGTGGAGGAACATTTGTCCCAAAGCACTGCAGAGCAAGCCTGCAGTGGGGAAAAGCACCTTACCCTTGTCTTTCATCCTGCAGAAAAAACCCAAACTGGAAGCCAACCTTTGGTGTAAGGGTCATGGAATTCACTTTTAAGCCAGGATTCCCCCAACACCTTGACACTAACATTCTGGCGCAATCTTTTCCAGCAAGTACCAACACCAGCCTCTTTCTGTCTGTCTCCCTGCTACAGACTGGCAACAAGTCCCTGACATACTCCTCCACTACAAGCATAACGTGCATCCTCCTACAAAACGGTCAACATATATAGAGAGCCTGAAATCTAATCACCTGCAGGTACTAAGCCAAGGCTTGGATTTTGATTTGCAGCTACTCCATTTCCACCTGTGCCACCTACATCCCCTACCCCCTACGTAGAAGAATGACAGTGAGCAGGTGAGTAGGATGAGGGTGTATTACAACCATGCTTTAATACCACAAACCACATCGCTTCCTTTGTAATACCCAATACCCAGGACAGATTAGGCAGGGGCCATGTGTGAAAGACACAAAGAAACAAAAACGATTCAGGAAGGTGCAGTATTCAGATTGTGTCTTCAAGCTGCACAAAAAGTTTCTACGGGACATACTGTGAAAGCACGCCCAGTATTTGCTTAACCCAGCTCCTTTTCCCTGACTGCGGTATCCCCTCAGTGTTTTACCTGTGCTGATCAAAAGCCTGTCATTCCAGTCTTAAACTAAAAAGCAGTGAAGGAGCTCCCCGGTACCTGCAAAGGCATCCTGAGCACTCTGTACATCCCTCAGAGATCTGTCCTGCTTCCAGAGACATTCAGGTTCTCGGACCAGGGAAGTCCACTGCAGAGTGTAGGTAATGCTGTGATTTTATCAGAAGCAGAAAAACCCCAACACGTTAGCCTCATGAACACAGGAATGGCTGATTTATCAAGGGTCTAGCAAAGCAAATGGGCAGAAAACACAGCCTACGTGATGTCACCTATCTTACCCTCAATCAGCTCGCTTATTCCACGAATATGGACCATTTACTCACTGGAAGGGACTTTAATAGTTGAAGTGTGAAACAGAGACCAGCCTTCCATCCACCTGTGTGATACCCTTTAAAAAAAATAAAATTAGATCAAGTCTCTCAGCACACAGAGTGCTTCAAGCTCACAGGATTCTTTGTGCCACCCTCACAGATCCCACTGTGCTCAGCACCTGGAGATTACCCTGCCATACAAAAGAAAATGTACTTGAGTTTTCAAAACAAGTCATTTTGGGAAAGCCTGCACTTAAAAAACAGCCTTGAGGACTGGGATATGGCAGAGCAGCTCAAACTCACCATCACTACTGAAGAGTTTCTGCAAGGTAAGGGCCTCAGGGGGATCAATTGACTTGGCTTCCCTTTAAAAAGATTCCCATCTCCAAAACTCCGATGACAATTGTAAAATCTGGTAAATAGTAAGTTCCAGTCTAGAAGTTAACAAAAAGCCCATTTTTATTATGTTTAAATGTGATCAGATCAAATTAGAAGTCTCTGCAATTACCTATAAAGTAAGTACACAGCTTACAGAAAACAAGGCTAACGCAAAAAATACAAGCTCACCTCGGTGTCTCTGGGCTCCCCACATCTACAAGCTCCTGATGAGACCCTGCACCATCGCATGCTGAAGTGGCAAGCTGGCCCCCTCGGCACACGGGTGCTCGCGGCTGGGGGCACTGCCAGATGCCAGGGGTAAGTTTGGGACCGGGTATTACCTACCAAGGCTGGTATTACCTACCAATGTTTCAGGGACTGGCCTGGGAAAAGGGGCTTTTTTTTTTTTTTTTTTTTTGACAGCCAGAACATATGTGTTCAGACTAGAATCCTTCTAAGCTTATTTAGAAAAAGTTGAAGCCTGTCTCTCAAAGACAAGGATATCATTACATAGCTATGCCTGCAGACACGCTCCCCTCCAAATGCAGCTTTTTGGGTAGATAAACTTGGGAAAGGAGGGCTGAAGGAGTAATCTATGCTCTTCTGGCTTTGCAGGGGAAAGAGAAAGTAAGATTTCAGAGCTGAGTGCCATTGTTCGGGCTGGCCACAGCGGTGCAATAACATGCAGACAGGCATGCTGTATGCAAAACAGGAAATAAAACACTTAGAGGGATGAGAAGGCAACTGAAGGACTTTGCCTTGGAATTTGCATTGCACTAGAGCTTCCCCAGGCTGCCTCTGGACAGCAGGGTCTAGAAACAGTCCTCAGGTAGGACCGGCAGGGTGACGTTTCTCCTTCTCCTTAGAACCTGGTTTTCAGCTCCATCTGTGGATTTGGGTAAGCCCCAGCCTAGTCTGCCCCACCCCTGAGAACCCTGCCATAGAGCCGGCCAGATGTGACAGCCTGGTGGCCTCAGAAACCTCCTCTCCAAACACACCCTGGGACTACTCTGACCCGGACTGCTCCAAGGAGGAAGTGCTGTCACCCTCCAGCGAGGCCAGAAAAGTACAAAAAAGTGAACTGCTCGGGCAGTCCTAAGCATCGTACGTGCTTAACAATCCCGCAAGAACAAATGAGCTGGCTCAGCAGCTCTGTGAGCCTTGGCAGGGGTCAGTCAATGCACAGAGCCCGTCTGACGAACAGGCTGAGAGTACAAAGTGCGGGGATGGAGGCTGAAATGTAAAGTGTATGAACTTTCTATATGCACTCCGCCAGACCCACCATCCCCACCATCCCCCAGAACAAAGCAGCTTATCCCCATCCCTCATTCCACCCAGGTCTAATATATCCAACTCCATTTTTCCCTTCCTCTTCCCAGCTTACTGAGGATGAAGATGCTTCATGTGTGAACATCCTGGTTCCTCAGGAGATGTCAGGAACTCCCGAACTGAAGGCAAAGCCGATCCCTTGGAATTCCACAGTCCTCAGGCTCGGAGTGTGAAGCTCAAGCGTTCCAGGCAGACGAGCACCAAAATTGAGGGAGGCTGGCCCCGTCCCCCCCTTAATTAATGCATCCTCATCACCCTCGCCCTGTGCAACAGTGCAAGTGGCAGTCAGACCGTTCAGCAAATCTACCATTTCACATGGTACCTGCTCTTCTCCCAGCTCCTGGTGCAGAATGAGGGGAAGAGGGACAATGAGGGGTACAGGAGTCTCTGATCTTTTACTGGGGAGCAGGGATGTAGCAGCCAGGGCTTGTGTTCAGGTCTTAGCTCTGCCTTGGGCTTAAGATGCTGCCGAGAAAACGTGCTTCTCCTCTTTGTCAACAGCCAAACCCAAGAGTCTTGAGAGCTGCCATTTTAGTTTTGTCATACACTCCTCCGAAAAATGCAGTGGTCAACTGTGCCAGCCATCCTTACAGCACAGGGGCCAGGGAGGACCCTCTCCTCCTTCCCTCACTCAGATATGGTGTATTCTGTTATTTCTCACAGCCTCTAAGTCCTTCAGCTCAGGACAAATTTTGCTCTGCTGGCAGCACTTCCCATTTTTTCAAATGGCCCCAGAGGGCTGGAAAAATACAATCTGACAAAATCTGTGCTTCAGCAACTGCTTTGAGAAAACCACAGGCTTCATGTATGGTGAGGGAAACCACAAGTCCTGCCTGTGGAAACTGACTCCAGAAGGACACAGAAAGTTTCAGGAGGCTCTGCCCAAAGAGGCTCTTGACTTGGTGCACCAAAGCATGAGCAAACCGAGTGTGTTCAGAGGGCAGGAGCCCTGCAAAATGCAGAGCGAGTCAGACCTTAAAAGATTCCCAGAGTGAGAGGGATACAGGCGGGCACCCAAGCCAGTACACAGTCACCAGCACTGCAGGACACTAGGTACAGGAGATGACACCAGGTACAGGAGATGACACCAGACACTTAGGGGTACCTGTAGATACCCCCACAAGGCAGGCATGGTTGCCAGACCAGCCAAGAACCCTTCTTTAATGAAATCAACATAGCGAGACAAACAAACCAGGTGACATCAAGACACAGAGCCTTCCTCCCAGTATCGCATTGCTCAGCAATGTGATACCTGTCAGTTTAATATGGATAAGGACTGATGCTGTAGCATCAGCACCCCGAGCAGTCATTAAGGTCCAAGTAATTATCACAACTTCCTCTCTCTCTCTCTCTTTCAGATGTCATGAGATCTCCATTTAGTCTATGCCTCCTTCTGGCTCCCTGCTTCTGAAACGCATACCATGTGTTTTCAAACCAAGCTTATTTCCTCAGGTGCTGCCACAGGTAGCTTCCTGAGAACTGTGTGTAAAACTCATGAGCATTGTGACATAAGGACTCAAATTTAGAAGGAGGGCAGGAGAAAGATAACCAATCTCATTTTCTCTAGTAGGGCAAGTTTTTGCTCCAGCTGCATACCTCTTGAGTTCAGAGGCATTTTGACATGTGGCACCCACTACAACTTTAATGCAAAGTCCTCCACGCAAGCTGTTGCCTCTTGCAACGTTCTTGTGGTGCAGAGGATTTCCCTGCAGGAGACGGCTGACCTGTTCCCTAACAGGGGGTCTCAGCCTGAGGTCAGAGGCTGAGCAGAGAATGCGTTAGCTGGCTGAGTGCGAGGAGCTCTTACCACACAGATGTTATTCCAAGCCACTGCACTTGCCTGCCCAGCTGTAAAACCAGCGGGTGAGGATCCACGTAACTGCTGGGCTGGAGATCAGCTCCTTTCACCTGCATGCCCATGGAAGCGTAGGAGAACAGAGGTTAACAGTCATGTGATGACGTCTACAGGCACGTGCTAGGTTGGTGGCTTTCCTGACTTGCACTGAAACCACCATGCAGGGTGGGTCTGCACAGCTGTGTCCTCACGTCACCCGGGCGCCTGGGGAAATCGGAGGGAGACAGACGGCTGTGGGTCCTGCCCGTGGCTGTGCAGGCTGTCCCCGGCTGTCCCAGCAGGGCCTGGCCGAGGGTGAACGGCCTGCAAAGGCCTGGTGGTGTGGGGAGGCCTGGCGGCGCGGGGAGGCCTGGCGGCGCGGGGAGGCCTGGTGGCACTGGGAGGCCTGGTGGTGTGGGGAGGCCTGGTGGCGCGGGGAGGCCTGGCGGCGCGGGGCTCACCCTGATGGATGCTCTCCGTCAGTCACGCTGTGAGCACCCGCTGCTCGTACTAAATGTAAAGAGTAAAGAAACACAGCGCTTAGAACTGCAGCAGAGCTGTGGACCGGCAGGAAAGCAAAGGCTCAGGGCAAGCAGCAGGCAGCCAGGCGGGCGGGCCGCAGGGACACGGCAGCCGGCCCCAGCGCCCGAAAGCAGCTACCTGCTCAGCCCGGCCA
>JAVJGI010000109.1:0-18315 GCA_035590275.1 Ibycter americanus
ACTGCTGTCATGCAGTAACTTTTTGCCCTTCTTAGATATGTTATCCCAGAGGCGCTACCACCGTCACTCACAGACTCCGCCTTGGCCAGCGGTGGGTCCATCTTGCAGCCGGCTGGCATGGGCTCTGTTGGACACTGAGGAAGGTTCTGTCAGCTTCCCACAGAAGCCACCCCTGTAGACCCCTGTCATAGTTTAATGCCAGCTGGCAACTATGCCCTGCACAGCCGCTTGCTCACTCCCCCTCAGTGGGATGGAAGAGAGAATCAGAAGGGTAAAAGAGAAAACTTATGGGTTGAGATAAAGACAGTTTAATAGGTAGAGCAAAAGCCACATGCATAAGGAAAGCAAAACAAGGCATTCATCCACTACTTCCCATGGGCAGGCAGGTGTGCAGCCATCTCCAGGACAGCAGGGCTCCATCACACGTAACAGTTACTTGGGAAGACAAACACTATCACTCCAAACACCCCCCCCTTTCTTCTTCCCCCAGCTTTATATCATCAGCATGATGTTCTATGGTGTGGAATATCCCTTTGCCTAGTTCGGGTCAGCTGCCCTGGCTGTGTCCCTGCCCAGTTTCCCTGTGCCCCTCCAGCCCTCTCACTGGCAGGGACTGAGAAACTGAAAAGTCCTTGACCTAGTATAAACATTACCCAGCAACAACTAAAAACATCAGTGTGTTATCAACATTATTCTCACACCAAATCCACAACACATCACTGCACCAGCTACTAAGAAGAAAATTAACTCCATTGCAGCCGAAACCAGGACACCCCCCACTACCAAAATTTTGCCATGCAAACCCAGTACAGCAGTAGATGTTCAACCACTGGCCTGGAAAAGAACTTTTACTACTGTTGGCTGATACATACTTTTGTTCTTAGTTTTTTGTGCTTTTCTGTCTTTCAAACCAAGAAAAAAATTGTCCTCTGGATCTCATTCTTCTTTCTTTCATACAAATATAGGGCAATTTGTACACAGTGGCTGACTCTCATTAACTGTTCCATCTAAATCAGTCTCCTCTCCATCACTATGCTCTGTTTTATTTCTTTACTTGTCTGTCATTATAACTTCATTATAGCTCAGTCAAGGCCTGTGGATATTCAAAGGGTTAAAAATATTCGATGGATTAGTTCAGCTAGTCATATTAATGATTATATTAATTTCAGGAGACCTCACCTTAGACATAAACCCCACTGCAAGACATAAAATGTCACTAGTTTATCCTCTAAGTAATTCAGTTCCATCAGGAAACTGGATAGTAGTTTTAATAAAATGGGACTCATTTTTTTTTATTACTTCTATAATGAATGCTTTTTGGGGTTGTTGGGTCTTGGAAGGAGTAATTCAGCTTCTCTATTTAAACATGACTTTTTATCCCTCACAAATTGCAGGTTTCAGTGTTGTGTTTCTAATATTATAAATATAGATACTGAGGTTTTAGTAAATGTATGAAGGTTTTTTTCACTGATATTTACAATATAAGATTTCAAAAATCATAGGAAAAGGAGAAAAGATTTAATCACTTTACAAGGCTGATACAGCTAACACCATTTTTGAGAATGTAAGAACAGAAGCTTTACAAAATGGTCATCAGTGATCACACTGAGTTAGGTAACGTACTGTTATACATTGATTTCAGTGTTTCTCTTGCTTTTCAAATTTTACTGGAAAAAGAATTTGAATATATTTTACATATACTAATATCATGGCCCTTATTGACATCAGTGAGAGCTTTACCATCAGTTTCTTAGATCACAAAATAGCAAGATGGGACATCACCATTTTTCTATAAAGTGAATCAGGACACTGATTTCAAGGGGAAGAAAGAAATTAATTTCTAGTCTATTCTTTTTTTCTTTCCCTGTGGTTTAAATAGTTAGGCAATAGAAATTTAAAAATACTGCTCCTGAAGTGCTATCTAATTTTTTTTTAGAGTTTTGGAACAGACATGAAAGACATGTTCTGATATTATAAAAGCATGTTTTGTTCTTCTCTGATTTTATTTGTTGTTGTAGTCAGAGTCCAACTCAGTTTGCCTCACACAGGGCACCAATTGTCACAGCACAGGCAGGTTAGTGGGCTGTAACAAGGCTTTTACCCTCAGTCAGCTTCTACTGTCCGTGCTGTGACTCTTTCCTCCAGAGGCCAGACCACACTGCTCCTCCTCTGTCCAGCCCCCTTCCCACCATCCTCAGTGCTATTTAACTACTTAGCAGGAACGAGCTACAGCTGCACATCATCCATGTCAATCAACTCACTGCCTTCGAGGCAAGGCCACAGCTGCATAATATCAATGCTAATCAACCTACTGCCTTCATTCCTCTACAATTTGTTACAGAGGAAATGGGAAAAGAACAATATATTTGTACAGTCTGTTCTTAAAATTGTGAGAAATCTTTAATAAGCAGTGAAATTCTGGCATCACCAGACATGTCCTAGTAAACAATTGACTGAAGTACACTGGCAATCTGAAATTCTACTAATCCATTTATAGAAGGCAAAGCTGTCAAAGCTGTCAGGTAGTCTCCTTGTATAGAAACCATGAAAACTTATTTTTCCCTGTGCTCTTTTCTGTATATCTGAGTGACATCATGTCAGTAAAGCATTTATAATAAGCTAAAGAAATGTTTACTAACAGCTTAAGCTTTAGCTTTAAAAAACTAAATGAAAAACTCTTTTTTTCATTATGTTTTAACTGAAGGGGACATAACACAAAGAAATAGCAATTTGCAACAGCTGCATGCATCCTGCTATTTTTGCAACACTGAGGTGGCAAAAGCCTGGCTACTTAAAGACATAAACTAGAGTGGCATTCACAACTACGCGAGTTGTAACAGGAGTTGGCACCGGAAGATGAGGCATCGATGCCTGTCACCTCTGAAATAATGGTGAGCAGCTGCATGTGCAACTTCCCTATAATATATCAGAATACTCTGGCATTCATGTATGATGTGAGAGCAGAGGATCATTTATAAAGCACTCATTAGGTGGTTATGAGCAAAAAAGTACAGAAGACAGAAAATTATTAAAATAAAAATTTAGTAAAGCTTCAACTTGTTGAACTTCACAAGGAAAACCCACATTTCATACTTACTAGGTTTTTTAAGCTGTAGCTGTCTGTAACAAATTTGGAGGTTGCTAATATGTTATCATTACTCAAATAATTAAACTTGGGAGCACTAGATTTTTTTTAATTAGCTATCTCAAAGCAAGTATGATTATAATCATCTAATTATCCTTTGAGGCAGCTTTATGCATAAATGCTTTAAACATTCATTACCTTACTACTGGGGGCTATGCCTCAGTTTATATACTCTACAAGAAAATAAAATTAGTGTTATGCACTGAAGAACATGTGTGAACAGAAAATGTCAGAATGCTGAATGCTGCAATTTTAAGTCTGTTTTTCTTTCAAGACTTTCCAAGCCTTAATGAAATAAACTAACTTGTCCATTTAAATTAAATGTTGAAAAAAAAATTAGCTTTGTTTTTCTGTTTATGTCATTTACACTGCTTATACCTGCTTCGTCCTCATAAGCCTGGAATAATGCCACTTAAATGATTGAGCTACACAGCTGTTAGTGAGTAGTCTTTAAGATTTTCATATACACCTGTCTTATATTTAATAAACTAGTCTTTCAGCAAAACTACTTCTGAAAAAGCCCCTTAGCAAATTTTAAGAATTGTTGGTGAATCTCCTCAGCAATAAGAATGTTGGACTGCAGCATGGGAAAGCACAACCTAGCTAGACAAGGTACCAACAGTGAAAATACAGAGGCACACATTAGCAGCAAGCCTGATGCAGACTCGGTACACCTTGGGTATGCTGGCCAATAACAAAGCATGTGCCAGCATGTTTTTATTAATACTGCTAATTTTAGCAGATTCACAAAAAGCTGAAAAGAACCTATTGATCAGTGCAGCAATAAGACCTTCAAGTTGCTATATACATGCCCTAAGAGGGCAAATTTTACATAGTCTCATTTCACTTAATGAAGGCTTAACGTTTTAGGTATGTAACATGGATTAAGACGGATTAACATGCAACTGGTACCTATTTGAAATTAATAATACAAAAAAGTTTATCCAAATAAGATTTTAGTACTCATTGTATGTTTTTAAAGACTACATCTGATAATACCTTTATGAACTTGTAATGTGACATAGCATAAACATTTTTCTATGTGAAATATAATACTCTCTACCTTTTGTACTCTTTCACACATATAAAAAAACTCCTGGAATTGAGATGCTGGTAGATGTTAAAATCATTTAAATATTCTGGTTTAAGATTAATCATTAGATCCACTATCACTATTTTTGATTAAAATGTCATCTAAATATGAGAACTAGCTTCAGTTTAAAACATACTTTCTTCCTAACTGGTCAGTAAAACAAGGCAAATCTTCCTAAATAACAGATGTATTAGGATGTATATTTTCTTATTCTCAGATCACCTTCATTACAGCAGACTTCAACTTTGCTAACAAAATATTTGGGGTTTTTTTTTTTGACTTCTTTACTTTTCACCAAGATCCTGCCAATGGATATTCCTTCCCCACTCCTAGAATTCTGGCGGAATTCATTCAGACTTCTGAAATCCAGTCATTTGCAACCAAACTGTCTCATCTGCATTTTCTATAGCTATCACAGCACGTTTTAAGAACTGTATCGGGTACCAGTTACACCTCACAACTCCAACATGCTGGTAATCAACACTAGATAATACTTTTTCTTACTGGCTGTTCTATCAGAAAGCCCTCCCTGGGAAAAGTCTGTTTCAAAAGGTACATTCTGAAAATCTCAGCACTATCAGGTTTGGAAAACCATAAGCTAAAATTAAAGTCTATTAATGCTTTATCTTCTATCGTCCTGAAATTTAACACTGAGGACAAAAACATAATCCTAGTTCTATTAGCTGCTCTATAACAGCTCTAGAAATAAGAGAATTGTGATTTGTGATCAGACAGCTTATAATACTGTTAATATAAAAAACCCATTAAAATTGTCTTTACTACAAATGTCTTTTCTGCCTAATACAATTTTATTCATTACATATATTCTACATAAAGGAAGGTGAACACTTCATTGTAACCAAAGCACATCTCCATTTTAAAAACGGCCTGTCAGAAAAAAAATTACTCGAAAGAGAGATCATTCAGCTTCAGAATACTTAATTTATATCTTTATAATATTGATAAACAGGTGTGCAGAAATTGCATTTGAGAGGCAAGTAAAGCAAGTCAAAACTACAAAAGATAACTATCAAATGTGATTCTTGCATGATAATTAAGTAATTTCTGTATTGAGTTAGAGCACTCAGGTCGACAAATGTGCACAGCATTTCAAAGTATTACATCGTTGGATCAATGCAAACATTTCTCACCAATTTACCATAGCACCAGAAAAACTGATCTGGATCTATTCCATGAATGTGCAAGCCTTCTCTTGATTCAATTTGACAATAACTTAAAAAAAGTAGTTTGGATATAACAGGAACATGTTGACATGTTCTGTCTCGGGATTTTCAAACAGAATAACAAAATAAAATCAATAATAAACTGCATTTTGTTCAAGACCCCAGGTTGTAGGCAATATTGCTAGGAAAAAAAGAGGAGAGAAATTATTCATATCTAATTCAATTTCATTCTAAAGGATTTATAACACCAAAACAATGATCAAAATCATATACTAGCATCTGCAGTTGATTTTTATTTTATTTACTTTAACTATATTCAGGTGATATTTGATTCAGATCATAGAATCATAGAACAGTTTGGGTTGGAAGGGACCTTAAAGATCATCTAGTTCCAATGCCCTGCCATGGGCAGGGACACCTTCCAATAGACCAGGTTGCTCAAAGCCCCATCCAACCTGGCCTTGAACACTTCCAGGGATGGGGCACACACAACTTCTCTGGGCAACCAGTGCCTCACCACCCTCACAGTAAAGAATTTCATCCTAATATCTTATATTAATCTACCTTCTTTCAGGTTAAAGCCATTACCTCTTGTCCCATCATTTCAGGCCCTTGTCAAAAGTCCCTCTCCAGCTTTCTTGTAGGCCCCCCCTTAGGTACTGGAAGGCTGCAATAAGGATATGTAAGTAAACGAAGTATTCTAGAAGTTTTGATCTCCATAGTTACATCTATTAGTGAAATAAATGTCCAAAAGCAAACATTCATTAATGTTCTGTCACTTCTCTATTTTAATAAAGAATTTTTAAAAATCCAATATTCTGTCTTATGCTTTAATTACCCAGCAGAGAGAAAAGCTTATATGCACATCCATTTACATTCAATCCATATACCTCTGAAAGTACTTCAGGCAAATAAATTTATTTCTCATGAGAGAAACACAAATCTGTTGAGGCTGTAAGTCTTACATGCTGTACTGTATTTCCTAAATTCTGAGCAACAATAGAAAGGTGATTCTTCCATCAAGAAATGTATAGATATCAGAACTTGAAAAGTAACTCCCATTTGAAAACAACATAGAAATGTATTTCTTCAGTGTCTTATAACAATTTTACAAAACACTGTCTCTACTCAGCTAGACTTCTGATACACATCTCAACCCACGAATGAGGACAAATATCTAATCAAATAACTTCATTTGGGAGTTAAAATCTGCAACACACAAACGCCTGAAAACTGTCAAGCTTGGTTGGCCAAGGTGCATGGAACAGGGAATAAAATTCCTTGTTTTGGCTGCATGAGATGTGGATGCAAGATTAGATGTGTCCATTTTCATTTCATGTTCTAGGTAGCTGTCGTACATATAGAGACAGAATGTATATTGAAGATTAAGAAATATTTTTTAAATTCTTATTTTTAATTAAGTATTCAAAATATACATAAATACAGAAAATAATTTCCGGAATTATTTTTTTTTAAATTGTACGATGTCATTGCGATGCATACTTAAGGGATTATTTTGTTGCTAAAGGTCAAATACATGTAACTGAAACAGCTGGAGAGAACACAAACGCTGTAATTTATCACAGGTTTTCCTGGACTGAAAAGCTTCTTGTGACTGAAAGCTAACTCTTTACAGCTAAGCACAGCTTTCTTCTTGATTAATTGAAGTGGGAAAGACAGTACATTGGAGGGGGTTTAAAACCATCTGCCTTAGGTACCTATTCCATAATAGGACAAATTGCCCTTGGGGTGAGTCCTTCCTCCTTAAAAACCAAACCTGGATGATGTTTTAGACTACTTTGGTGACAAATACATATTCAACTGGGTAAGGAATAGATACGTCAGAATTATTTGGCTACTAATTAAAACCATTATTTTATAGTGTTTACAGAATTTTTACAGTGCAAAAACAAGCATCAGGGTCCTGAGCAGACCCACAGGCTCTTCTACCTCTTTCCCTTTCATATGAGTTTGGCTGCCCAGAAACATATCCGTGGACATGGCCAGCTCTGATGGAGTGCAGCTGTGTCACCATGAGTCCCACAGCTGTAGGAAGCCTTGTAGGGTCCCCCCTCATCTGCTTTTTCTGGGAGCTGGTTGCAGCTCAGCCTTGTACCTCACAGCTACCAACTCGTCCAGCCCCATGGGGCTCTCTCTGGACAGCTGAAGCAGCCTGCTCTGGTCTTTAATCACCACAATAGTATTTGCTTTAATGGGATTCCTCACATGCTTGTATTTATGCATATGTTAAGAATTACACTGGGTATGCACTCTTTAACCAAGTTCAAGCAAGGTCTGAGGTCGCAGCATAAACTACAACTCATTAAACTGAAAAACAATAGGCTTTTAAAAATACTTTTATCAATGTTCTTCCTTTAACCATTTTCAGTGTTAAGATTTTCATACAAACCTGCCATTGTACTTCAGTGATTTGTTCCATTTTCATTAAAATCCATATGAATCATCCAATTACCCCACTCCAAACTATTAGTCAAAGTAGTCCCAACTAATTGACAGCTTTTTTCCAAGCTGTGTGTGCTTTTGGAAACTTCACATCTCATGAAGTGGAGGTTGTCCTTATCTGCCTCACTGTGATTATCTACAAGCTGTGGGCTATTCGTGTCACCAGGGCACCACAAGTTAACAATGACAACCACCACTAACACTCTCTGAATGGATTGTCCTCATGGATCATTTGGGATCCCCTTCAGAGAGCCAAGGGCAAGCTGACAGACAAAAATCAGCAGCAATTGACTTCCAGCAGAATCTTGAAAATCAGAGACTTCTCTTCAGATACACAGACTACATTTCTCCTAGTGTGCACTGGAAAAAAAAAAGCCCACGAAGGCCTGGTGGATTCACTCAATACTTAAAGAACCATGAACTACTATATTTTATCTTTGAAAACAATAGCATGCTGTGTTACCAGCTGTTTCAACCCACCCCAACTACTTTAATTGAAGGTAGTAATGTATAAAGGTTTGACCTTTGGAAACAAATTATTTCAAATTACTTTGGGATTATTCACACCAACTACTTTGTATGCTTCACTTGCATATATATCCCAGGCTTCCTACATAGCCATTGAAGCACAGTTCCTTCTGTCTTTAAGCAGTACAATCACATTTATTATCAAGCCTAATGTATTTGACCCTTACATGGGTGTTGAGGGAGAACAGGAAGAACTTTTAAAAGTGAACATAATGACCAAATGGTATTGCCCTGAAGACAGTAAAGTTACAGCAGAAGATGGCAAACTTGCAGTACCTTCTCACACAGTGACAAGTAGCACAGCGAGACAGAAGATATACATTTCATAAAGGAGTACTCAGCAAAAATTAAGTTTTAGAAACTGAAATGCTAGAGAATGTTCCCAGTAAGATGTTGCCTTGTACTACATTACTATCACAGGCTTCATTGGCATAATTTAGACATTAAAAGTCAGACTGCTAATTCTATCAAAACCAGAAAGACTGCAGGCAAAGAAATTTTAAGCCCTGCTGATGCACTTGTAATTTTTCTAAGTAATCCAGACCATTTTACAGCTTGTTTCATAGTAACTGTAGGAGTCTAAGAAGCAATCACTGTTCAATGGCATTAAAACATCTCTAGTAACTGTTGAGGCTGTTTAAAATATTAATAACACCCACTCAGCAGAGAAGACTCAATCCACTTGTCAAGCCTAGAAAGGAGTTCACTCCTATTCTTCAAAACTAAAAGTGATAAAAACACACACAAGAAGTTTCTTGCATTTTTTCTGTCTTGAAATGTATACTCTAAATTCATGTTATGTTTCCCAACATGCAAAAAGGAAACTAAGTTATTGAAAAGGAAAAAAATCTATGAAAACTCAAAATAAATATATGGAATTGGAACTCTTAAATATATTTCTATATAGAAGTTATATTCTTCCAAAACAATAATTCCTAAAGAGAAAAATTCTTCAAGATGTAGACATTTCATTATCTTTGTATCTGAATAGCTATTACTTCTGCAATAGCTGTTCCAGTATGTGACATCTTTCTTATTTCAATTTAAATCCTAAAGTTTATAAAAATAAAGTAATAAAAATAAATTCAGAAATCCATGTGACTACAGCCACAAACAGAAAATGTTATTTTCTGTTTAATAATGGCTTTAATAATGTCATCAAAAGACATGAACTCAACTAATTGTGCATGCATGACATTCACATGATATAATACTTTTTGTTAGAAACAGAAACCACATGTGATCCGCTGTGAGAGCTCTAGATGGAAAAAAAAATAGCAAGACAAGCTGGTACCCCATGGACAGCAGAAATAAGCACTAACTGAAGTTACACAAGATGAGGAGCCATACGTGGAGGCTCAGCCAGAAAGCTGGATAGAGAGGTTCCTAACATAAATATAGTATTGGTGCAATGTTTAAGCTTTATAAATACGGGATCCAGGAGATTACTCTAGATACAGTATCATGGGATTCAATGGAGATACAAAATTGTCAACATGCTAGCAAAAGGCCTCACAGAACAACTTCTACTGTGCTTGTAGAAGTCTAATAATGCTGACCCTGCATAAAGTTTTGCAATAACAAAGGGAATTCAGCAAAAATATTTTAATAACTTCCAGCACATTTGAATAATGTAACCAGGTTAGGTGCCTAATTCAGAAATAGGTATGAAAGGTTTTAAATGGCCAAGTGAGGATGCAAGATTTAATTCAGACATATCCAAAGTTAAATCCCTATACAAATACATGTTTGCAGAAACTCTTGCTTGCCATGCCCTGTAAAATATGCCACGACTGTTGTGACAGGTCTGTTATATACCATGGTAGCCTCCAAAAGGCTCAACAGCTGAAGCACTTTCAGTGCTGATGTTGAGTTTAGCTGATGAGCAACAGTCGGTGTACTGAGAGGTTTTGTTACTAGTACAGTGAGAAGCCTTCATAATGGTGATTTCTCAGCAGAAACTGTCCAGGACTGACTGGTTTTGTAACTGGGTTTAGGAAATTAGATGGATGATGAGGTTTCTGTAATTGTGGCCCCACTGTGGATATTAAACAATTTCGAAAATCTGACTTTAAATTGGTACTAAAGTAAAGAATGCAGATCACTATGTAAAGAACATTGTTTATACAACATAAACATGCCTAAAATATAATATAATACGCTACATTACAGTTCAAGAATGTATTTATGCCAGTAAATAAATATGGGAATGCTATTAATGTCAACATAAGCCTATTCACTAACACATATTCAGTTTGAGGTATCAACAAAATTATTGCTACTGTTTCCATATTTCTTAACTCAGCTACATTGAGAAGAGAAATCCTACCATTAAAATAACAGTATTGCTTAAAGGATCACAGGTCTCTACCCTTCATATCCTTATAAAATTATTAGAATACTCAATCTCCATTAAAATATATATATACAATATGAAGCTTTCATCTCATCAAGTTACTATGTATTTCAACAACCTATAGGACCCTAGGAAAAAATAGAAAAACTAAAATGATGGGAAAAGCACAGAGGATTTTGAAAAGATGTTGAAGCTTACCTAACACAAAATGGCCAGAAAACTATATAGCAGGAAATTAGGGCAGCCAGCCAACATGCAAGTTATGCTCCATGGTACAAGGAAAATATACTTCTAAAGAAATCACTCTAAACATCTTCATAATTAAATTTTGCATTTATTCATTTTGCTTCATACTTGAACTCTACATCTTACCTGTAGAGTTAGAAATTTACATTTGTAGAATGTTCCAATAAACCTAAACTTCCATCAATACAACATTACATGGCTAGAAAACAACAGAAGAAAAACTCAACCAGAAATAAATCTCCTTGTAACGTGTTGCTCCTTTTGGGGTAGTTGGTCATTAATCTTTTAAAGATCTTTGTGTTCAAGGAGTTTACAGCAAGAAGTGACATTGATGCAACTGTTTATAGAGAAAAGGATCAAAATATTACAGAATATACAGTTTACACAGACTTTCTCTAAAGCACAGAAGTAGATATAGGTATGAATTGCATTGTAGAATAGTGGCAGGAAAAGATGAATAGATAACACAAAAACACAAAAGTAATGGCATCAGATCAGAAAAGCCTGGTCCTTAACAGGGCAATATTTACATCATACTAGTTTCATATGACAGAGGTAAAGAAATGCAGGCAGAGTAATCTTGCCCTACTATGGAGGAAGAAATGTTGTTAGAACAAGTAAAGCATAATTTCTGAAGCTATTTGTTCTGCTCAAGAGGGTTGAGAACTTTCAGGAAATTCTTGCAAGACATCCAGGCAATTTGAGGGAAAAATAGCACATTCTCACAGTGATGGTATGATGAGCACCAACAAAGGAATTTTCAAGAGTTTTGCTGTGAATAAATTAAATAATGTATCTTATGGTTTGACTCATCAGGCAATCTTCTTTTGTCACTCATTAAATAGGTGAAACTGAAAGCAGTGATGGCAGTTCTTCCCCACCCCTAAAAATAAAGGTTTTATCTGTTTCCAGGTACTTTCCAAAAGAGAGATATATGATAACAGAGAGCAGCAACCATACCAGAGCCCTATATCACAGCAGGAGAAATGAGTACACCACTGTCCTTTTTTTAACCTCATGAAATCTGAATAAAATATACCAATATGAACCTATCTGAGAAATGACAGTAAGCTTTCCACATCAATTGACTCAAAAGCCTATTAAAATTAAGTTGCTCTTAGTCAGCTGCCACTATCCATATTGTACAGGTGAAGAAACTGAAGCAAAATGTTAGTTGTCTATGGTGCTTCATAGCAACATTAAGAAAGAAAGGAAAACCAACACTCAGAACTTGCTGACCTCAAGTCCTACTCCTCCAGAGCATTCTGTCCATCTCATCCTACCACACAGAACAAAGACCTTTACTGTATATTAAAATACATTTTAAAATTATGCACATAAGTATGATAACTAAATATCATGGATATTCTATATCGATGACGTTCAGTACAAAGTAAGTAATTGTTGTTACCTTCAATGAGCACCATAAGAATCACAGGCTGCATTAAGAAAATAGGAGTATATAATGTTCAGAACAAATTTCCTGGTTTCTTGTCAGTATACAGAATGATTAGTCATCACCACATATAACAATTCTGCAAGGCAGTAATAATTAATAAAATTAAAATAATGTCTGTAATGTATAACCAAAATAGGAAAATACCCTTTTTGTACAACATGAATAACACAGCAATCCCTTTTGAAAGGTTCACAGTGGACTTTTAAAACCATCTCACTTCTTTTTTCAGAATAATGGAAGAAAGATTCTCTATGTAATGTATTTACCTAATTAATAATATGTACTGTGGAGCATTTTGTGAGCCTATGAAAAATCCACTACAGAATTCCTCTGAAAGCCTCTACCTTGGATTCTGTATTTTCTTTTTAAATTTAACATCACAATGTGAGCAAAATGATGGCTGCTTACCAATTACACTAAAGCACCCTGACTGGAACCCATCATTACTTTAAGTCCACTTTTCAGGGAGGAATAATTCAATCATTTTATATTTTGTAGACCTCTGGATCAACTCAAACATGTAATAAGAACAGTTTTCAAAGGCATTCTTCCTTCAATTAGGAAGAAATAAACTTTATTTACAAAATCTGTTATACTACCACTGAAGAAACAGAACTGTGTGAACTCCAGTTAGATAAAAAAGCAATTCCCACCTGTTTCCTCTCATGCTTCAAACAAGACAGAAGCTTTAGTAAGGGAGTCGTAAATAGAGGAAAGTTATTGGTACTCTGCTACAAAAAAATATTTTTTCTTCTGATAGGATGATGATGATAATGATAAAGCAGAGCTTGGTCCTCAACTCCTGTCTTGACACTTTGCAGTGACTGTGAACATTTTCCTCCACTCACACAGCTTATAAATCTGCCTGCTGATGACTCAAAAACCTACCTGTCACACTAATTTATCTTGTATGCCTGGTTAGTATCTCTTCTTAGGCATGCCAGTATCACTTCAAACAGATGATTCTCCCATCTTCACCTTCAAACTCTTTTTGCCCCTTTTTCCATCACTATTATGACTATTATTCTTTTAATCTTTCAGGACTATGGGCTATAATTTTTTCCTTGTTCCTTCTTCTCTATCCCCTCATCAGTTATCCAAAATATCTCTCTAGTACCTATCATTTGATTTCCACACACATTTCAGCAAGAACTGCCATTCAGCAACTCATCACTTCTATTAACAGGGTCTTGTTCTGGCCCTCAGCTATTCTCTCGCCAATCCTTTCTTGTCCCAGTGACAGTTTTTGTGTGACAACATTGTTGTTAAACCACATGGCTTTGACTCTGTCTGGTGAGTCCCTCTCTGCTGCCATTTCAAAATTTAAATTTATAACACTGTCCTAAAATTTTTTAAAACACATTTAGCCTACTTTGCTGTACTCAATTCCTGCCCATTCACTCCACCACAAGTTGGCCACAGATCTTTCAAATCGTTTTGTTAAGTTCCTCCATCAAAGGCCTCTTTTTTGCCTTCAGGTTGCTCTTCTGTTAATACCTACCTTCAGCCTACATACAAAACAGCCAGCTGATTAATTCTGACAAGTATATGCACTTACATTCAACTCTGCTTACCCACACCCATGTGTAACCTGACACAGCTGGTGAAGCGGTTTATATCAGAAATGCCACCTGATATATAGAAAGTGCAACATGGCAGAAGAAAGAAAAATTTTAACATATACTGCTCCTTTCGGTCATTTACAGTACATTCATACTGTTTGTAGTGATGAGAGTATTTGTCCATTCTTGCACCCATGTTCACATGTTCCTATATGATGCACTACAGAATTTCACTACTTTTGAAGTACTGAAATACTGTATTATAAATGAGGTAGAGCTGATATGTAATATCTGTGATCACTGGACAATGTGGGAAAAGCACCATTTCATCTGACTAGCTGCTACTCTGCCTGTTACATCTGGTACTTATCCTCAGCCTATCAATTGGATTTATATTAATGACTTTCTTGGTTATTTTTTCCTAAATGTTATTCTGCAGTGAAGAGACTTGATATTGTCAATTAAAAGCCCACGCTTGCATCTCTTCAACAACACATCACACACCTGATCAGATTTGAGACAGAGAGAAACGGTGTCTCATTAGTTTTCTAAATGAGCCCCATTGGATACTTTGTATGCATCAAACATTATCTCATTCACCAATAAATGGTTCTGCTCTCCTGTTATTTTAGCATTTTACATAAGAATTAGACAGTCTACTATTCACTATCCTTCTATATATTGGTGGGTTTTTTTCACATGAGAAATCGATCAAATGCAAAGATGCTCAAAATATGAAGATGCCATCTATCAAACATGCACAATCCCCTATTTATGCATAAAGATTTAAGGCTTGCTACATTGTGGGAGTCATTCAGTTCAATTTTAATCATTGAGATAGTTATGTAATCCCATCTAAACAAAGTATAATTCAGACTCCTCAGCATGACTGGCCATGTGCAAAAATGGCCAGATCAGAACTATCATACCTTTGCAGATGTTGCTCAACCCATTACTCAACCTGCGGATGGTAGCTTGGGAAAAGGCAGAGATGACATTATCACACTGCCATCACCCCAGCCATCTCAGCCACAGAGCTAAGGAGTTTCAGTTTGCTTTTGAGAAAGGGAAAAGGGTACACTCAAATGGAGAGCAAACGTCTATGACAAAGCAAAAGAAATAACTGTAAAATTTATAAATGAAAATTTAAAGGACATTTCCTGCAGCTGATAAAGACATGCTGTTAAATTTCAAAGTGGCCTACTGCTGAATGTGAAATATGAGTATTAGATGACTGGACCATGGAAAATGCCCTTAACCAATCTATGAAATGGCTTTTCTCTCCAGATCATGAAGAAATATGTGTCAAAAGAGCTGTGTATCATGGAGCTGAATAAGAAAAAATTGGGACAAAGAATGAAAAAAAACCAAGAAAATGGACAGGTAGTATCTTTTACCATAAACTTTGCTGAATATGCTTTAGAGAAATAGAGATGGCTACAACACAGGAGAACAAGGACAGGTGCATGCTGCTCAGTGATCATTCAGCTGAGCAATAACTCAGTGCCTTTAAGAAGCTATGAGTTTAATGTACAGCTGAAGTACATCAGCAAGGAGAGAAATCCAATCTCCTCAGAGATTATTTATGACAAAGTGTACCTAACTGAGGCCCAATTTGTTTGTGGAATTGCAGTCATTCCATTTCAACTAAACAACAAATGAATCTGCCTTGCAGAGGATTGGTTCAGGGTATAAAAGAAAACAAGGGAGAGAACAGATACAACACTTCATTTACACACCAATTTACAGGCTCACTTACAGAAATGATTGATAAAGCAGTTTTTTGGAAGCAGAGAACTATCTGAAAAAGAAGGCTTCTGAATCACATCTAAAATTTTTCCTCTGTAGAGTGAGCATTTATTTCAGATTTACTAATGTATACTCATTGCCTTAAAATTCATACTTTGTCTCATTATTTTACTGTACCTCAATTTACTTCACATGGTTAAATAGCAAGTTTTGTCAAACTAAGACAAATAACATAATTCTTGTTTTACATAAAAGTAAAACATAGTGTAATATTAAATTTTAAAAAGGAAAAAAAAAAGTCAGGGTGCGGTGTGGGCTGGCAGCTTCCCGTGGGCAGGGACACTGGGAGCAGTGGGGGCTCCCCAGGGCACAGCCTCATAGCCAGGGCTCTTCCCACTGTCCCCAGCAAGGGAGCAGGGCAGCTGGGGGCAGCCCCAAGCATCAGACACCTCCGTGGGAAAGCACTTCTTTAATTACCCATATTTAAATTTTATTATATATGCTACTTGAAAGCACTCTATTTGAAAGAGCTCACATTTTACACTGGATTTGCTGGGAAAAGATTGAAATCATGTATCACCTAACATATCAATCAACACTTTATCACTTGGCTTGATTTTATTCAAAATTGACTTTAAGTATATTCACTGAAAATTACAAACTGAAAAGGAATTTTGGTCACCAATTACAATTTTGGGTCAATTTCTGCTCCTTTTCTCGTCCTTGTCATCCACAGCAAGACTTTTCATTTCTTAATGCCAAAGCGCATATGAGCATTACCCCAGTCACTGAAAACGACCACACATCAAATAGTAAACAAAAGTCTTCAGGGACAGACTGGGCAACATTACAAGAGAGGCACTGCTGCAGTCTTAAAACTAAAGTAGGAAAAATCTGAAATTGTTTAAAAATGGTAATCAGTGGGTCCAGAAAAACCCCGCAGGTCCACAGAAGAGGAGTAGAGAGTCAGTGTTCACCAATTAAAAGCAAAGCTGTAATTTTAAATGAACCTAAAATGAATTCTCAGATTCCAGGCGGTAAAAACTACTAAAAATGGCAAAGCAGCAGTGCATATGAGATCTGCTTTTCAAAAGAATTACTGAAAAAATACTTCTTAAATAAAAATATTTACTGAAAATACAATTCAATATATATTTCCACGCAGAAGAGGCAACAGTTAGGGCAAACATTCAAATAGAAGAAAGACAAAAAGACAAAACCAGAGAACTAGACAATTTAGAGAATCTGTATTTGAAATGGGATAAATTAGCATCTACTGAAGAGTAGTGCAGAATGATTTACAAAAAAACATATAAAAAAATCCAGTAATCAGACTCTGCTTGTCCAAAAGCTGAACATGAAAAGAAGAACCTTTATCAAGCATAAAAAATGGTTTTACTCTCCTGCTGAATGAACGCAAAAATATAAAGGAGAGAGATGCTTCTCTCAGCTCCTCAAATGTGTTATAGAGCAGAAGAGGCGCATAGTATTTTTAATTGAGAACCCCCAAACTTGCAAAGACATACAATGATAACTGAACTCTGGCAATAAAGGGAATCTTCTCTGCTAATGATACAATAATGAAAGTGGAAAGCTGTATGGAAGGAACACAGAGTTAAATGAAGCCGAAGTAGAGAGAGGACTCCCAAGACTGACCTGAATATGGGAAGTGTGCATCTGTGTTTGTAACTAGCTCCCCAATACCTTATTTTTAATATTGTGATGCTTATTAAAATATCTGCTTTATACACAATGCAAATAAAATTAATATTATTAATACCACTAAATTTAAAACAGTGCAAAAGTTAAAGGAGCAAAGAACCTGACCATCATTTTAAATAACACTATGAAAAATGGTTTAACTTAATACTTCCTTGTTTCGCCAATTATGCAAAATCTTTTGAGTGTATGATTATGAAATATTGTGAGAAGTGATGTGTGAAATGGGATTTCCTAGACACACCATAGACTGATAAGCAATATATGTTAGCTGTAGGGAAAATATCAATAGATGTGACAGAACAGTTTAAACTGAGGAATATATTTGCCAAAGATACGTACAAATGCCTTTGGTTTAAATATATATGTCTATTTAATAATCTGAGACTCACTAGAGGATTTTGGTCAAAGAATGAAACTTGAGAGTTGTCATATAATCAAATTACAGAATATAAGTTACATAACCACAGAACAAATGAAATGTTACTAAATAAAAACTAGCAATAAAATAAAACCATTAGCAATTAACGATGAACATAGCTCCAATATAAGGTCATTAAGATGGGAAGCATTAACAACAGGTGATAAAATTTGGAATATTTTGGATATGTCATAAATACTAAGGAAAGGTATAGGTTTGAATGCTGCATACTGTCCTGAGCAGGAGGCTGGATGATTACATACATATATTTGTCCTGGTTTCAGCTGGCATAGAGTTAATTTTCTTCTTAAAGGCTGGTGCAGTGCTGTGTTTTGGATTTGGTGTGAGAACAATGTTGATGGCACACTGATGGTTTTGGTTGTTGCTGGG
>JAVJGI010000110.1:0-18209 GCA_035590275.1 Ibycter americanus
TGGGGCTTGGGGCAACCTGGGCTGGTGGGAGGTGGCCCTGCCCAGGGCAGGGGGTGGGAACTGGGTGGGCTTTAAGGGCCATTCCAACCCAAACCATTCTGTGACTCTGTGATTCTCTGATATCCTCATTTGGGAAGTACTACTCTATCTTACTTTTTGCAGTTTCAGGTTGAACACTGTTCCTCTCCGTTTCAAATGGTCTGTAATGTGGCCATATATTGTCAAATAGATGTTGAGTTCCACTTCAAGAACTCAGTTAACACTGAGTAACAGGATCCCTATATACAGTTTGCACCTTGGCTTGTTATGTTGCAGTTATAAAACTTCGTGACTGTTCAGGATGAAAATTGCTAAATATCTGTAAAACAATTACTGCTATAATAGAGATACTGCAAAGCCTGGGTAAATAAAATGCATTTAGTTTTTAATTGAATATTCAAGTATAAAAATAAGAAGAATATAGCCAGAAACCAATAAGGAAACAGTTCTAAACGTACGGGTTGTCAACTACATAAATCCATTGGAAATTTTTAAGTTTAAGACCACTAGGTGGGGTTGCAAACAATGTTGTATTGGTGTTATTTGTTAGATTTCACTGAAACTATACACTGCCAAAAATGTAATCTCCAGGAAATAAAGAAAGCAATAGTATACTAACAAAACAGAAATAAGGCTTTCACAATAATTTATTTACCTTAAAATACCATATCCTGTATGTAGGTAGAAAAAGGTTTCTAAAACATACTCCAGGCTCAACGACTCTATTGTGTAATCACACAATATCATGTCATGCTTTTTTTTTCCTTTTTGTATCTCAGTATCCATTTTCCTCACTGATGCAGCATGGGTTTCCCCCCTTTGTTGTAACAGTTTATTAGCACCAGTTGACACAGTAACGCTGCTGAAATCAGAAACCTTGTGCTGCAGTAAAAACAGATTTTGATGTATTCTTCCCATTTCTTCTTCCTCTTGTAAGGAAAACCATTCAGATGAGTAGACCTTGCTCTGGAAAGCTACACACTGAAGCAATTTTATAACTGAATTCTTATTGATTAACTGTATCCCAGTGAAGTACAAAGAGGGGCAAGACCACACAGAAAGACAAACTGTACCACCCCAATCCTAATAGTCTCAAGCTACTTTTAAACACCCTTTGAGAAATTGCTTTATTGCAAGACATTATGCTGCTTTGTTGTGTAATTTATGCGTACTTTTTGAACATAATGTAAGGGCAAGGTCACTTATTACATCACTGAAATGGCTGAGTATATGTTCTGGGGATGTTAACCTCTAATTTTTTCAGCATATCCATTGCATCTTCTAATATATTTACTCCTTTTCTTTGTCTTCCTTGCAAATAAGGCTTACATCCATGTAACTGCATGCAAAAACACCAGGCTTGCTTGTTTGTATGTCATTATCAATGTTAAAGATTCTTTTTATAACATATTAGAGACTTTCTATTCAGTTACAATCATAAAGGTTGATGTTATTTACTTTTTGCCTCCTGAGTGTCAATTAAGCATTGGTCATCTTTGAAATCAGCCATGGATTTTTAAACTGCCTCCTGCTTCATCTTCAAAATCGTCTGTCTTCTTAGCTCGGGCTATAATAAGTGTTTAGCATATTGCTGAACAAGTAATATTGTCTGGAATTTAAATAATGTAGATCCTGTAAGAAAAATATTTGCATTTGAGGAAGAGTGGATTGAATTATGGATTATTGCTTATGTGCAAAGTTAAAAACCCTGGCTTTCAACCTAGCTTCAGAGAGCAAAATAAGAGTCCGACAAAAAGAAAGCTTATATCTTAAATTTTTTATAGCATAACTTGATCTATTTACTGTGCAGAATTATAATATTCTTATGATAATATGTTTAGATTCCTGTGATTACACTTGACATAATTAAATTTAGCATGTGTTTTGTTTGTAAGGTGTCATTTAACTTCTGCATTATTGTCACTTAATAAAGAACAGATATGGTAAGAAATATTAATAATGTCTCATAATTTAAGGCACATTCATGGAATTAGTTAAATCACTTAATATCTTTTATTTGATATCAAAACCTTAGGTTCTTTTGTTTGCCTTAATAAATAAGCATGACTGGCAGTTTCATATGAAGCAATAATGTAGGGGAAGAGAGAGCCATCACCAAGCTCTAAGAGCTGCGAGAGGCGAAAATAAATACAGAACTCCTTTAAAATAATCAGTCAGCATTTATCATTGTCAGCTCTAACATAACTAGCTAAGGGTAATGTTTACTTTATGATAAATAGTCATCCAAGCAATTATCCAAACCAAATACATTCAATTAACATTGATTATGGTTCTGAATCCAAATAGTAACTGATCTTAAAAAAAAAGAAAGAAGAAAAAAAACCCAAATGACCAGAACACAGGAATTGAGTTTGCATATTACACCCTCCCAGCAATTTTGTCAGAAGTCATTTAGGCAACAGTTCTAGGCTTTTATAATCCTAGAGCCATCTGAAGATTCACACAGGATTTTTGAAAGTCTGCATAAAACTGATGTTCAAAGCCTTGGGCTCACAGCTGCCTATTTGATTGGCATAATACTAAGTGCTTTACAAGAATCAGAGTTGCTGGTTTCTGTCTCAGACTAAAATAAAGGCTATATTGTGGCTCTCCAAAGATTTGTTTACTAATAGGCTTGGTGCTTTTTGCAGTGTCTTTTCATCAAAGGCATGGTTATTATCCTGGGCTGAGATATTGGTGACAATGATCTCTAAAACCATCAGTGAGGCTTTCTGTGCACACCGTCACCTGCCATTACGTGCCAAGACATGGCAGTTTGGGCTGATACAGCATTTGGTTAGAAGTCTTGAAGTGTGGGGTAAGTCCATGCCCCGTAGAAGGCTAACGCTTGTGATGCTGACAGGATTGCTTCTGAATGATGGAGGAAAAGGTGACATAAGACAAGGGGAAAAATTATACTATACACTAATAGAGTAATTCACTTAGTGACAGTCTGCTTATTCCACCCAACTTCTCTTGCACATCTCTTTCTGAAGTTAGTAAAATTGTTCTGTGTTCTTTCCTTCCTCTGTGTTGTGTATACATAGCGACTGATTTGGGAGTCCTCCAAATATGAAGTGGGGTAGCTTTTTAACAGTATACTTGGCCAACTATTTATTTTACATTTTTGTCCACTTTTGCCAAATATATGCTTTTTTCCACTGGTACTTCATAATGAGAAAAAGCAGTAATCTGTTAGAGCCAACAACCCAAGATTGTGAGAAACCATCATTATTGTCAAAGTAAAAAGAACAAACAAACATGAGAAACTTGTGTCTTTATCTTGTGGAAACAAAGCCAATAGAAGAAACTACAGAAATGATGCAAAATGTTGAAAAAAGAGTTATATTATTTTGAGGAAATTTCCTCCATTTTGTACTAAAAGTATTTCATTAAAAAATTTTATGTGTCCCAGCATCTTCTCCAGTCCTTGGCAATAAAATATACTGAAAGCAATATATACGCATTCTTGGAGGATTCTGTGGTGGACCATCTGTATCCATTAAGGACCCAGCCAAACAGCTCATCCCATGCTGCTGGCAGACATGCAAATGCCAGGAATCAACTGTCGCCTTCTTACCATTTACTTAAAATGAAACCTCTCTGAAACTATTAACCAATGTGTGTGGCAATTTTTTGCTTTGTTTAGAAGATAGCCAGAAGAGTCTTACACCCGAGTCATGTACCAGCTTAGTTTTACATACTGAGCCAGTCTGTTAGTTTGAGTACACTGTGTCAAAGTACATCTTGGCAGGCTTCAGCTCCTGGTTAGAAGATTAACTTCAGGTGAAGATCAGAGTCAATCTTAAACATTGATTTGAAACAAATTTTGATGGAGATTCCTTCTTGTAGCCCTAAGTCATTAATTTCCCCCCCCCAACACGCATCTGTTTATATTGAGAAGGATCTTTTGTAGATGTCAGAAACCACTAGCTCCCAAAAATACCCAAGTGTTTTTGCCTGCCTTATTCCCTTCTCCTTGCACATGGCTGCCTCCTGCTGCCTTTCCAGCAAGGTTTGCTGTCTGCTCCTTGGCCATTCCTGGTTATCCCCTTCTGTTGGATTTGAAACAGACAGGAATAATTGTGTAAATCATTTACTGGTTACTTTTTCTTTCACACGTATCTGTCTGTTGTAAACATTTAGCATACATAAATTCCAGTGTTTTGTTAGAGACTTCTTGTAAAATCACGGTGTGGATGTGCCCAGGCCTGATGGATAGCCTATAATGTAGGTGTGTCCACAAAGGGGGCAACTGTGTCCCTCTGCTTACCCTGTAACTGGAGCCAGTTTGACCCCTGCATAGGTTACGATGCTCTCACCAGCATGGTTGGGAGACATAATTCTAGCATGCTTTCCCAAGGAAATGAGGCACATGCAAACACCCTGTCAGTCACATTGATGGTTCAATGTCTCAAACAATTTCAATCCATTTTGAAAGATGGACAGAAATCTAAAAGATAACCATGTTCCTGCAAGTTTTCTGAAATCAGTGGCTGTACAGAGGTGAACGCCAAAATAACATAGACATTTCAGCGATAAACCCAGGGTACATGGGAGCAGAGATTTCTAAATCTGAGCCTGAACAGAGAGAGAGAAGTTGCTTGCTGGGACAGAGATGCTCAGTGAAGATCCTGGGAGAGTGGTAAAAGCAGACAGCAAGAAAACTTACTGGAGGTCTCAGTGGCTGGATCTTTCCAGGCATGAAGGACAGTAATAGAAATTAATACTTTCTGAGAGGAAAAGGATGGCAGGATGCATATGCTGTATGTTTTGGTTGGAACAAACCTCCTGGCCAGTCAACACTTACATAGATTGACATTAGCATAACATGTGTTGTCTCCTGCCCTGGGAAAGGATATCAAAGGGATAAAGTGGACTACTGTGGTAAAAGAGGAATAAAAGGGCACAAATCCATAGAAATAATGCTTTCCGGATTCTTCTGTTCACTGAAAACTTGTATTTTGTGCAAACATAAATATTCAGGTGAACGGTTTTGCTTTAAGGATGCCAATAAACACAAATTAAAATAGCTCCACAACTAGAGAAACTAGCAAAGCCTAGCTTAATTTCCCTCTTCCAGAAGGTCATATTAACAATTTTTTCTGTAGTTAACAAAAGGTTAACAAGAGATAGGACATGGAATCAGTGCATGGGTTCTTCATAGTTTTTAGATTGAAATCTCTATTTTTAAATTATTTCCTTGAACAAGTTGGACTTTTAAATGAGAAGGAAGCTTATGGAAAATCAAATGTTTAATTTATGGAGACAAAAATACTCCTGAAATTAGTGACAAAATAAAATAGATTTGCCACCTTTTTCACAACCTGAGGACTTTGAGAAAATACTTTTGATTTAATTTGCCACGATTACAAAGCAACAGTAATAAAAATCACCTTTGGATTGAGACACATGAGTAAAATCATTCTGTCAGAAATGCCAGCATTCTGAGCACAGGAATCTTTCACAAAACTACCTTTCCAGTCATAGGTCTCAAATTGCTGCCGTGTACTTTTAGCAATGCCAATACACCTCAGACTACAAGGAGATATTTTAAACAAGTCTTCGTATGTTTGTTACTGCATTGACTGTAAATCAATTGACCTGTTTGAAAGCAACTGAAGTCAAACTGCAAAGCCAGATTATATTGGCAATTGCTTGTGTGTACAAAATGAAGGACAACAAGCTTCTACTTCTTGTACTGTAGCAATGTACACACCAGAAAGGCACATGAGTAATTTACCAATTCAGAAGCAAGAAGCAGGCTGTAAGTAATGATTTTTTTACAGGTGAAAATTAATCTGGAACAAAAGCAGACATGAATTTAAAGTAGATTCTTTATAATATGGTGATTAGGCCATGCATGAGACCTTGTTTACATGACAGTTTATTCTGGAATAAGTAGTCCTGATGTGGCATACTGGTTTATGCATATTACAAATTATTTTCTCATTTTTCAGATGTGGCATATTGGAATACATATCTGCTAACTTCGCTTGACCAGTTTGGATACTCAGCTCAAGTGCCTGTGTTTTGTGAAGCTCTTTGCTCAAATAACAGCTTCAAATTCATGTCAATTGCAGTTGTGAATACCCTATACTTTCAGAAAACAGGTGGTCAAAGTGCATATTTAGGTAATGAAGACTAATTACTGACCAGCTCTGAAAATTCAGTTTAAGAAAAAACATTTCATGACAGAGGTAGGGTTAGAAAGCCTGCTCTCCTTGTGGTGTTCATTTTCCTTAACTTAAAGACCAACAACTCAATATTTCATTAATTCTGTGCTCCAATTTCTGCAGCAAATTAGTCAGGAATTCAATAGACAACTGCCTCCTTTGTGTACAGCCCCGATACCCCACCAAACCACACTAGAATAATAAGCTCATCAGCACAAGGAGGCCAAATTAATGTCACACATGCAGCTTTAGTTCTGTTTGTTCTTAATGCAGAGAGCTTGCCTTTGCAGTCTTGATGATATTTTTTTATATAACAGCAAAATGAAGAGGTGCAGGACTATTTCTATAATATATGTAAATTCTTGGTCCTTGGGCCTGCTCAGCTCACAGTTGATTGACATTTAATAGCTGTCAAATTTGTAGTCCCTGTCAAGGAAACTAAATCTGAGATCTTTGTCTATTCAGTTTACTGAAAAATTTAATCCAATGGCATAGAAATCAAAGTTGTCAGTTCGCACTGGTCCCCTCCAAAAATCTGTTCTTTCTTCTTTTACAGCTGCCACCCAGGATTTAGGAATCTAGACACTTCTTCCTTGGCCATCCAGCTCTCTATTGCACTGCAGTGTTATTACAGACATACACATCAGTATATAGTTGTCTTTTTTGATGAAGTTCTTGCGCATATGAGCAACCCCAGTACTGTCCTCTGGTGTGGATTTTCAAACATCCATGAAAGAAGGGTATTTAGAATTTTGACTTTCCTGGGTCAAAGCAAAAACAACTCAAAAGATGATGGACAGTTGCACTTACTATTCTGCATACATTTTAATGTATAAATATATAAATGAAGCTACAGAATTTGAAGCCAGCATAGCTGCACTTAGAATAGGTCAGACTAAAAGGGATCTCACAAACACCATTTGTAGTCCGCTCAAATTAAGAACATACAGGCAGGTGTGGAAGAGAGAATTTCCAGGGCTGACTGCATCAAGTACTGCATCAAGGACTGCATCAAGCCAGCCCTCCAAAATCCAAGTTGTTACTAGGGGGCTAGTTGTGCTGTGCTTTTTCAACCTAGCCATAACTGAAATCCAACTAGTGTCTGGACTTGAAAGCAAAAAGCCTCATTTCTCAACTTCCTCAAATTTTGTATGAGACTGAGGCTTCTTAGACCAAGGAGCCTGCCTCCCAGTTTATTTTCATTCCATATACTTCAGTGCACATGGAAGACAGCCAAGAAATCTATAAATGCTGATGAGTGCAAGTGAGGAGATCAAGGTAAGTCTCAGTCAGTCTTAAGAGGTAACTTGATAGCTAATAGTAAATACCTGCTGGTGTGCTTATAGAACTCAGACTTTTATGAAAAGACAAAGTATCAATCAATACAATTAATATTATGCAGCAAAAGTAGGGAAAAGAATAAAAACTGAGATTACTTTTGTCAGTTCATTTGGCTTGAGATAAATTGGTGGAAGTTAGGATGGCTCAGAGAACTGAACTAGTATGTTTGACATTGGGGAAAATAAATCCCCCTATTTTTATCTGAACTCTTCAGTAGAGTTGATGGAAAAATATTAGGAAAAAACAACATATAGCTCAAGGTCTTAGAGCAGAAACATACCCTTTTGTACCCTGTAAGATGGAAAATTAATGCTTGGTAAGAACAGGTTCAGAAATTCAGTGTTTCCTTAGTAAACATGTTTTCTTAATAAATGTCCCATGGAGGAAAAGACAGACTATCGAGGACTTGCTTGGTGATAGGTTTCAAATATAACTACAGGAATTCTTTTCTAGCAGTTTCCTTGCCAGCATCTAGATGTCTGGACAGTAACACTGTAATGATACTGTTAAGGTTAGCTATTAAGGTTGACTGAGACTTACCTTGGTCTTCTCTCTTGCAGTCATCAGTATCTATAGATTTCTTGGCTGTCTTCTATCTGCACTGAAGTACATGGAATGAAATCATTTGAGGTTAGTCTGCAATGGGAAAATTGCCTGTTGTTGGCAGTTTGTCCTTACTTTTAAACAATGTTCAACACTGGACAAACTTGTTGAACTGCCTCTACTACTAACACTGATTTTTGACAGCAGATAATATGTCCAATAGAGATCAAGTCTTTTATATAATTCTTTGTCATTGGAATTCTTCATTCAAATTCCACATCAGTATCTCATGGCAAGAATTAGTTTTCTCTTTCTGTATGTATTGAGAGAAAAAGATCCAAAAAACTGGCTTGGTTTTTTTTGCTGTAAAATTTAAGACTTGCACTCATGATTAGTCTAGAGGCCTCATTATTATTATTATTATTATTACTGCTTTACATTGATTGTGTTTATATTGACTGTGTTAAAGCTTCTTGGCTTCATTGTTCAGACTGCATCTACACCCAAAAATCACATCTCATTTCAAGTGTAGCTTATATATTTGCCCAAAAATGTTAAAAAATGTTTCCCTAACCTCTTGTTCAGATCCTGTTAATAGACTGAGAAGAGTTTCTGCCATTACCTTCAGTACCAGAGCTATGTCAAGCAGTGAAAAAAGGTAATAAATATGACTAGTTCAGCTTTTTCATAGTCCTTTCATAGACATAGTCTTTCAAGAAACAAGTACACCTACTCAGCTGTATGTGTAACTGCTCTGAAAAACAAAAGAAAATAACCAAGTCTTTTGTTTTCCATCTAAACTGTGTGTTGATGTCTACTCCTTTCCCCCACTGTCTGCCTTGATTCCTCTGTGCGTAAACATGCTCTTACCTACTCTAAACTTCCATGTATTTTACATTAAACATTTCACTGGATGTTGCCTAACAGTTTTTGTGTACATAAATGGACTCATTCTAAAGCACCACCCTGTTTGACATCTGCACACATTTTAAACAAAGGAACATAAACTGAATTTCACTGTATTTTAGAAGCATCCTTGCCAACAAGTGAGGTAGGTGAAAGAATTCAGTTGTGCAATAAACCACTCCAGTTGAGCATGAGGTCACCCTTGGTCGATGTCACACTAGCAAAACCCAACTTCAAGCAGAGAGATGGTTTAATAATCAAAGTAGGACCCAGACCCAAGTGTTTTCAGGCACTTGGAGGCAGGTCTGGTAGTAGGAACACAAGCTCCGGAAAAGCAAGGGTCAGTTAGGTCCATCGCTTTTGCTGCCATGCCACACTGCACACCTAGGCAGCAAGGCCACCTGTCCCCTCTCCAGCCAGGCAGGCCAGCATGGCTGCGGCCTTTAAGTTTGGCCAATCACCACGAATGTTACTGGAGGGCCAATCAGCACGCAGGCGGCTCTGCCGCCCCACCCCGCTGTGCCAGGGGCGGGGAGGTACGAGCGCATGCCCAGAGGGTGAGCAGGCAGGTGGGGGCCGCCAGGCGAGGGCTGCATGGCAGCACGGCTGCGCGAGGGCTGCGGCGCGGGCACCACGTGCACAAGGGCCCTGCTGCCTTACAGCGCTAGCTAGGTGAAACCCAGGTCGGTCTCTGTGAGCTTACAGTGCGCCTTGTCTGGGCATGGATGAGCGGGAGGTAAGAGGTGGGCAACAGGGAGACAGCCAGGGGGCTTCAGGGGTGATGGAGGGACGGAGATGCTGCTTGGTGTGGTGCTTCACAGGGGCTCGTGTTGGGACCATGAAAACCCAGGTCAGGTCTAGTATGTGCGCTGCCTTCAACAGCTAGAAATCAAAAACACGGCTGAATGTGGGCCGAAGGCCATTGATGTGGTAAAATCAGAGAAATGCTATAGGATCTAGCAATCAACTCTACAGGTATTCCACTAACTTTTTTTTTTTTTAATAACTGTTTAAAGTTTTTGGTAAACTGCTGAAGTGCCACAGAAAAGGACATTGGTTTTAGTGTATATAGCTTATTAAAAATGCTGGGGAAAGCATAGAGGTTATTTTTAACTCTTGCATTTCATGAATGTATGCTATCTATCATGCAGCTGTATTTATATTTGCTGAGTATGATTAATGTTGAAATTCAAGGCTAGACACTTGGACTGTTTCGGGGTTTGGGTTTTTTTAAGTATTTCTCTGTTCATGTTAAAAAATAATGACATGAGAAGCATCTACAGAATTTTTACTGATTTCCTTGATCAAAATGTGATCATAAACCTAATTTTTAGAAGCTAAAATTTGGATTGCATGCTTGATTTAAGAACAGTATCTATTATAGTCATAAAAAGTTCAAACATGATATACTTTTCCCACTTATGAGAATTCTTATGTGCTTTCACAGAACCACAAATTAGTTGTTTTACCATGCAAGCAAGTGCTTTAGGCAAGGTTTTGTCCTAGAGCTTTGCCAAAAGCTCTCCGTAGGGGATAGTGATGAATTTATGCAGTTTTAACTTTCAACAAAGGAAGTTAGTATAATCTGAGGGGAGAGAAGGAGGGAAAAGGTAGCAGGAAGGCCAAGATTGCGAAAGTTTTGAGTTATCAACGTGCATATGTCAGCTTTCTGCTTTTCTAGTTAGTAAGCAGCTTTTTGTTACAATTGTTTGCCAAAAATACCCCTAAACATATAAAAATAAACCTAGGGTGTTTAAAATTTTCACTAGTGAGGAAAAGGTCCTTTTCATGTTTGCTTTCGTATCAAGAAATGCTAGTATGGAACAGTACAAAATTTCCTTAACACTTGTTTCAATCCTTTCAGAAACACTTTTGAAAAATACTCAGTTTGTGATAGCTGCAATAATAATTTCTAGAACTGTGGTTCAGCATTCTGTAGTCCTGAAAGAAGCCTGGTCTGTATTTGGGTTATGTTGTGCCATGCATGGTGATGATGTTCTGAGGGTTCTAAGTGAGTGTGAAGAGTTAAGAAATCAACTTGATGATGCAGAAAATGTGCTCAGATTAAGAAATAGTGGATTAGCAAGAGTTTCTGATAGCATGGAGATAGGATAAACATTTTTAAAAAATGGCAATAGTCAATATTGCATTCAGGAAGAATACTTCTGAACTCCTCTGCAAACTGTATTATTATAAACCAAATTCATATAAAACCATGAGTTTCTGGAATTTGTAGTTCTTTATCAACGTGTACAACTAGCCTTAGTACAAAACTCTTCCTAAAAGGTTTTTGTCTGCTGTTTTGAAGGTGGAACTTGTACGACTTGGAATCACAAGCTTATGGTTTCAGCTGTTAGTTCTACCTCAGTTCTTATCAATGAAAGGGATGTAACCATTAGCAGTTTTCAAATTTAAGGGTTCCTGTTTGTGAGGCAATGAAGAAAGAGCAAGTAAATGTAACTTTTAAGGATCACTGTATAGTTCACCTTTGAGTCTAGCCCTCATCTAAAATAGCATTTATGATATAGGGGGAAAACTAAATATACTAATTGGTTGATTCTGTTGTGCTAAGGACACTCTTTGGACATTAGAACCCATGTCCTCAGTATTTCTTTCACTTGATGGCATTGTTGGAAAAGCCATTATCTGAAGAGATGAGTCAGAGCACTTTGACGTGTTGCATACTTTGTCTTTAATTACTTCGCCAGTTATTGTATCCGCCATATTTAATCAAATTATCTGCAATGATAAAGTATCAGATTAAGTTAATATTTTAATTATTTTTAAATTATTTTGGGTTAAATAATTTTCTGTGAAGTAGTTAATAGAGGCTTTTGTAACTGAAAGTTATGAGGGGTTAATTTGATCAAACATATACATGTATGCTGGATGAACACTGGTATTTTAGGATGTTCGGGTTTTTCTTTATGAACATGGTTTTGTAAATTCATCCGACTTATCCTCCAGGTTAGCTTTCTTGTAGTTATTCTGTTTTATGTATTTTCTATTTTATGGATGCACTACCAAGTTCTTAGAAGATAAAAGTGTGTTTATAATGTCTTTAGCAACGTTCTTTGTAAACATGATAAGGACAGACAAAGAGAAGAGCAAGAAGCCTAAGAATCTGAACTGTGTACGCAAAGACAGTTGTGCCTCAAAACTAAAGGTTTTGCAGGCACCAGAGACCTTAATGAAGTAAAATGTGGCCAGCATGCATCTCTTAAAAAAAGAAAAACAAAACACCAGAACCCAACCAACCAACCAACAAACGAAACCCCATCTCTCTTGTGTCACAGTATTGGTGAGTTTTGAAAAGAAATTCTGCATTCTGTTTTTATATACTAAAGATCAGCTAGGCAATATAAATCTGATGTAGCTCTAAAGGTAGCCAACTGCATGGTACTTTATGGATAAAACTATTTAAAGTACACTAAAGGTAACTTACCTTTAATAGCCCAAGTGCAAGTTGAATATATATATACTGACAAAATAATTTGTCATGGCTTCTTTTGGTGCATACTGTACTATATACGCAGCAGTAATATGCTATGCTTCCAAATTAAATTCATGGACAATTAATGAAGAGTGTGCTGAACTCTTCGCAAGACTTCTTAAGCCTTGTGACCTGGCCAGATGCCAAGTTAGCTAATTACATAAGGTTATTTCCTGCTTAGCTATAGTTTAATAAGAGATGCCATCACTTCCTGTCCTAAACTATTGTGTAGTCTTGTCTGCTGTGTAACAGCTGTTGTACTCCGCCCTGAAAGCACTTCTTTCACTTGTGGGTGTAATTAGTACAGATCCATGCTAAATTTTGAGGTGGGCTTTTTTGAATCCTTGTAGTTAAAGAAGGAACAGGAGGGAAAAACCCCCACACTATGTCATTTGGTCAGAGAAAACTCAGCTTTAATTTTAGTCCAGAACAAAGAAGCCTTCATAGACATAAAGAAAATTAACAAACCTATTTAATGAAGTATTTTGTAGAGTTATATAGGGAAAGGGAAATGCCAAATATGCCTAAATAGCAAAAAGCATCTGATTTTCTGGAAAAAGAAAAAAATGAATTGGGATTTGCAAGTTAGTATTTCCCTGTCTTATTTCTTATAAAAGGCTTAGAAAAAAAGGATAGAAAAAAACCTGTTTTTTTCGTTTTATGTGTCTCTTTTGGTCACCTTGTTTTGCAAAGATTTTGGTAGACCAAGGTGAGCTCTCACAGTAATAAAAGATTTTCAGTATCTTAATTGCTAACACTACTATTGGTGAGGTTGGTGTTTTTCTGGTCAAATAGAAACAATTAACCTAAGTCTTTCCTAGTGTAGAAGTATTTTATTACCTGACTGAAAAATTTAAAATGAGCTTACTTTTCATTCATTCCAAGGGTCAAAATTACATCCTGGATATCTGGCCCAAACAACTTGCAGTTGAAAGCGCTCCTCCAGTACTTAGAATCAAACATTGGTTCTAAGTACAAGACAGAACCATATATTTTAACTGTAAAATGGAATGAGGATACCAGTACAGAGGGAACATAGTGAAGAAATTTTTTTAAATCTGTCTGCTTTTAAAGGGTTAATAGTTTAATTGTTTACAATGAACTGACATTTCTCATTGTTAGTGATTAAATTGCTTAGTAAAAGTACTACTTTTGTTCACGGAGCTTTCAGATGGGAGAAGAGATGAAAGAGATTCTGAAGGAGCTATAGAAGGCAAGGCTGGAGTATGAGACACTGCTAAAATGGGGTTGGCAGAATAAATCATAGATTTCTGTATTTTTTAAGGAGAGCAGAAGTACCCTTTAACAATTGAGGACTGAAGGGAAATAACATAACTCATAGCTGATTTTGCCTTTTTCAGTGAGATGTGTAATAAGAGAACCGCACTTGCTAGGCAAATATGTCTGGTAAGTTGTCTGTGACATAGGCTGATGCAGAAGCTCCTCAGGGAAGATTTTTAGAGTTTGGTAGTATGTGTGAAGTTGCAGTCTAGATTCTTTCCCATCCTTTGGAAGTTCTTATTTTGGCCCTTGTTCAGATCATCTGACTTCAAATCTGTATTTTGGGCAAACAGTTATGGCTCTTCTTCTGGGGATTCATTTGGCTCAGCACCTTTGCAAAGCTTTAGAAGAAAAACTACCTACCCACTGACTTTCAGCAATTAAACAGCATTTCTTAATGGAAGGAACTTAGCGGTGAACACATCAACCCAGCTGCAAAGCTATTACCTTTGGTTTATATTCTATATAAACTTACTTGTGCTTTTAAAGATCCCTTGGCCTTTTATACTTCTAACTTTTTTCATTGTAGTGGGGAGTAGATCCCCATTTGACCACTCTGGGATGGTCACCTAATAAAGGTCACCCCTAATAAAACCAGGGGTGTAATAGCATAAAGCCAGGAGTACTTAGAGATGTTAACTTGTATAAATAGCCCTCAGAGAGTGGTAGCATAACCTGTGCAACACCGACAAGTATCTGGGAGAAGAATAACCCTCCTAAACACAGTAAATTCAGCAAAATGGCTATGCTTTTAACTGGTTCACACTGTTAGTTGTTTTGAATGTAATGTTTTAAAACATAGATTGCAGATCAAAATTGAATGATATATTCTTTTTTTTATGAAAATCGACCTTTCTATTTTTTTTTTAATAGCATGCCCTAAATGCTAACTGTTTCTACCTTTCATCGGAGGAATGACTAGCCCTATTAACCTTGCAAAAACTTTGTTTTTTCTTGGATGGTAACTTTCTGCTGGTCCTTAGTGTGTGTCAAATCTGTCTTACTATACTTTATAATCATAAAATACATGCTTTGCAAACACCACTCCAGGACACCTGTTAATGGAAGTATGTAGTATGGTTTGTAGCCTCTAGTGAAGACTGCGTAGCCTTTTAAAACACTTTCAAAGATTTTTTTCTCTGTTTAGGTGGATAAGAAGGTCTGCCTAGAACAGACCACATTACAAGATCAGAGCCTGGAAATATTTGTGTGGGTTTTAACTTTACTCACCGACCTTAGAGTGTGCCCCACAAACAGATGAATTGCTACAAATGAAGGGTTGTAAACCTGTGCGGTTAACCTGTGAAATGGGGTGGAGAAGAGAGGAACCTCTTTAACTGGCTTTGCCTTTGCAGAGATGATTACAGTGAACTCCACCTACATAGTTCCATAGGAATTTTGGGCTTGACTTTCCAGACGTTTATGTATGGTACATAAATGGTCCTAGTGACACCAGTATAATTATGCAAATGCGTAAGGTTACATGTCTGCAAATATGGAGTTTACTTGATTTTATTTCTGTCTTCTCCCAATTCAGCAATTAAGTTTATGAATGCATTGGTGGGTGCAAATAGTTAAAGAAATATTAATGATAGCGTCAATAACCATTGCAGAAAAGACAAAAGGAACTACAAAACAATACTCTGACATGGTGCACTGCAGTTTTTGGTTGGTTGGTGTTTTTTGGTTTTTTTTTCAATGGCACTTACACTGGAAGCCTGAAAAGGCATAGGCTAACTATTTGTGATTATTTTGTCATACAAAGAACGCAAAAGAAACAAGAATCCTGTTTTTGTAGTATACACGCTGCAGTTTGAATTTGCATTTTTTAAAATTGAGAATTACAGCTTTAATATTGCCTGGGGGAGAACAGCCAAATTTGAAAGCTAGGAGCACTTCTGATGTAATAGTTAATCACTTTAAATGCATCAGTAGCATCCACTAACAACAGCTTCTGTTGAATAAGCATATTAAAACAAAGGAATTGTTAATACATTTTTAAAACCGTAGTAAGTTTTGCAGTAGTCAAAATGATGTGTTTGTGACCAATGGAAAAAGAATAACTTTAAAAAATATTTTGGTGTGGACTATAAAATACTAGTAGTTACCTAAAACTATTTTAAATTGTTGACTGAAGGCCAAATTAATATTCAGTGCAACGAGAAATATATTGTTTGTATTTTGATGTCAAATATATCCCAGTGGCTTAAGTGTGGATAGTTGACTGAACTCAGTGAACAGAAGAAGTATGTGTTGGGGCTTGTGGTTCTGTATTCAAGCTGATTAAATTCTGTCCTGCTGAGCATTACAGAAAACAAAGATTACATAACATCGTCCAAACATATGCACATCTTTATTTTTCACAAGATACTATGATTTGCCTTATTAACAGCAAAATATATATTTAGAATGGTTCTTTAGAGCAGTCATAATAATAGATACTAAAATTTATTTTAAATGTTACAAGCAAAGATATTAAATACGTGCATAACAGCCAGTAGATTTGATAGTGAATTATCTAAACTCATTGTTTGTTTCCCCTTAAAAAATCCTGTTATCTCCTGAGTGACAATATTGTTGTCTTGGAAAATGCATGAGTTTTTGATGCATAACATTCTGAGCAAAACAGCTATTTTTCGTACCCATACTCATTCTTATCCCACACTCTTTTTTCAAGACCATTATTAGTAAATTTTGAGGTTAGAGAGGTACTGACCCAATCAAACATGTACAGAGCTTGGCCTCCGAGTTAATTAAATATGGGTTAATAACATATTATAAGGAAATCATTGTCCTTATTACAGTTATTAGGTAGTTAGTCAAATTATAGCTTCAAAGGAATGCAGAGCATGGAGAACTCAGGACTAAATTATGCATTTGAACCTTAGGCCAGCTTTTACTGTTGAGACAGTTTGCTGCTAAAAGAAATTGTGTGTCATTGAAATTAAATGCCTTTCTGGGGATGGAAGGTTCCATTTTTTAATGAAATTAGTGTGTGGTGTAGGGAAATGATTAAAATCTGTATTCCGGGAATGTGGTGGACAAAAAAAATCAATAAATGCTAGCAAACCTTTGCTGCTGGATGTGAATCCTGGGAACAAAATAAACTAGTACAAAAATAACAATTAAAAACATATCAGCACATTAATGTATTTAGCATGAGTCTCGTGAGACATCATCTTCACTAATTTTTAGCATACATTTTACTGTGTAATGAGAAGCTTTCTTTTCTCATATCCGTATTAGGCAGCATTTTTGCCCTTCCCCCCCGTGTTCTGCATTGCAATCATTGTGCTTGCACTTATTATGTTACAAATGACCGAGGTAAGGCTGACATTCTCATTGCATGCAAAAAGAGCTAGTCTGCCAAGCTTTTTTCCCCCTTAATGAAGCAGCTTTGTGAAATCTCCCCATGTGTTAATACTAATGAAGATCCTCCAGCACAATTAAAATCACAGCCAGTGGCTGAAGAGGAAACAGAAAACAATGGCATCTTTCTACATACGCATATTTCTTTACGCTGAGATCAGCTTTATTTAGAAATAACGTTGATTTAAAAAATGCTTGTAGGTGTGCGTATTCTTGAATTCTGCGAGTGCAATTTTTTTACTAGCTTGTACTGAAATCACTGGAGATTTTCTCCACTGCACGGTGGTGTAACTTGAAATCTACACCGTTGGGGTTTATGGGGAGCAGTGCCCTGGCTCTGGAAGCGTACTGCAACCCTGCCCGCGGCCGGGGCTGCGCCGGGCAGAGGGGGCACGGCGCCCGCGGCTCGCAGGGCTGGCACAGGGAACCGCAGCCCGTACGCATAACCTCCATAGGCTGTGGCGGGCGCGGCGAGGCCGGCGGTGTTTAGAAGCTGGACTGTGCTTTGGTGTTTGGTTTTGGCTTTTTTTTTTTTTTTTTTAATTCTTGTGCCAACAGCTGGTGAATTTGAATACTTCCCCTTAACTTTAATTCCCCCGCCCCGGTTGCCCGTTTCACTTGATTTTAATTTACCTAGTTCGTCTCGAGCATGCAAGTTGAATGTTACTTCCACGGGGGATTTCTGCTTTGCTAGGCTTCTGTAAGATGTCTCCTCTTTCGAAATGGGTCGCTTTTTTTCTTCTGGTGGTGTTTGGTTTTTGGTTGGTGTTTGGTGGGGTTTTTTTTTTCAGCAGATGGCTATTTTTATGACGGATTATTTGCAAAAAAAAAAAAAAAAAAAAATTTAACCTGAACTTAATTTGCAACCCAAGAATTTATTTCGGTGCTTAAGGTGGGCGACCCTGTTTCTCCCCCGATCGGCCAAAGCCGACATTAGGACCCCGGGCAGCCCCGCAGCCTCCCGGCGTTGTTCGAAACCACGAACCGCGGGCAACTTTCTCCGGACAGAACGGGGCTGCGCGGGGGGCTGCGGGCGCGCGGCTCGCGCCCCCGCTCCTTCC
>JAVJGI010000111.1:4749-18130 GCA_035590275.1 Ibycter americanus
CTTTGTCCATGTGGTGCTTAATTTATATAACATAACAATGAAATTCAAACAACTGGAGAGCAGAAATTCCTGTTGACCACTTTTATTGGATTCAGAAAAACACACTGTTGCTGTTGCTCGCATTTGGCATTCCCTGCCAAAGTGATTCATGAGCTTTAATCCTTCTGATATTATATACACTTTCACATACACACAACCTCAGTTGGGAACCAACCACTATTCATAGTACTTGTGTTCAGCTTGTCACTGCAAGAATACAATACAAGACAGACATAGATAAACTGGAACAAGTTTGGTGGCGGGCCACCAAGATGGTTGGAAGCTGGAACACTGATCCAGTGGTAAAGGGCGAGAGAAACTTGTCTTTTCAGCCTGAAGAATAGACAGCTTTGCAAGAACCTAATAGCAGTTCTCAATAGCTGTGAGATCATTAAGAGGATGGAGCGAGGTTCTTCATGGTGGTTTATGACAGAAAGTTGAAAGGAAAAGGCATAAATTGAAATAAGAGTTTCAGACTGGAAATAACTGAAACCTTTTCACAGAGGAAATGTTGAACAGTGGAACATATTGCCTAAAGAGGCTATGCAGTTCCCATCCTTGGAGGTTTTCAAGATCCAGCTGGTTGAAGCCCTGAGCAACCTGCTGTGACATTTGGCTTGAGCCTGCTTTGACCAGGATACTGGACTAGAGACCTCCTAAGGTCCCTCCCAACTCGAATTTGCCTATGTTCTTGATCCTATGTGGTCTTGATAAGTATAGTTGAGTCCTGTGGGTCATGGTATTTCTTCTGTTGTCTTAGTAAACATTCATAACTAATACCTGTGCATTGTTACATATATTAGATTTCTACTTTCATCTGTGTCTTGGTTCTTTGACAGTACAAGTTTCATAATTTTTAACTCATTTTGTGGTCTCTTCACGTGTCAACCAATTTGTTTTCTTTAAAACAAAACTTTGTGGATATGGTAGTTCACTACAGAATACCCTTCCAATAGGTGGTGGTGGGTAAGACTGCAGTAGTCTTGGTCTCGTTTGCCAGTGGAGACCTAGCAGTGTTTGTGCTGACATGCACAATCAAAGCCTGTTCTGTACCCTCAATCACTGTCATATCATTATGCCAATCTTCATGTCATACTGCACATTTGTTTAACTTCATGCAAAAAAAACCCACTAGTATTCTGGATATAACACTGTTCTAAAATAATTTTGGATATTCTGAACACAGGAAAAAATATAGTTACGCTTTTGGACTACAGGGTCACCACACAGAACCTAGAGGACACTGAAGAACATGTAATATTTGTTATAGAAATGCTTGTGCTTCTCTAGACAGACTTAGCTCTGAGCAATGTAGATGGACACCATATTTTACCATTTAGCCTGCAAACCAAGGATCTCTCCCAATGCATTAGCAGTGTAGACACAAGTAATGTGTAAAAGTGCTTCATTAGCATACGATAAAAGTGCTTCTATTCACATGATAGTCACAGTTCTTCTAGTCACGTGATGTCAGATAGTGTTTGCAACCTTCAGAAAGAGTAAAGGAAAAATTAGGGTGTCAGAACAATCGGTGTTACCTATGACTGATTCCTGGTTCCTAGTTGACATGCTCCTGATTTTTTTTCTGATTTTAAGACTCTTAAGAAGCACAGAAGTTATGACCAATAAGAATCATTTTTTTCTGGTGGTGTTCATATGTCATTCATGGGCTATAAGTGGACTTTACAGTATATTGGACTACTGGTAATCCTGAACTTGACTAAATTCAAAATTTGAAAAATCAATGGAATCATAAGTATTTTTTGAAAATTCCTTAAACAGGAAGAGACTGAATTTAATAGATTAACAGTATTTTACTGTTCACTGTTTGCTTTTTTTTGTTTGTTTGTTTCCAATGCTTAAAATACAGTGTGATTTGGCTTATCAGATCCGTTAGATTGCTTGAAATTTCCCATGCAGTTAAATAAAATAATCCTCATTTTTGTAACTCATTTTGGTAATACATGTTTATAGGTTCATGTATTCATTCTCTCTCCTGGTTATACCTATCTCTTCTACCATTTTTTACTTGGCCAAAACTGTAGGTAAATTATCACCCTTCTCATCTCCCTCTTCCACCCTGGACAGACAAAGCAAAAGACTAGCCCGTCAGTTAAAACCGTCTTCTTCATGAGTCAGAATTTCATGTCAGCATTCATCCAGTGCTCTATGAGCTGTAAAGAAAAATAATAATTTAGATTTTTCATTACAATTACAGACAATTAACATATAAAGAATGTGTCAAATTTTTCTCAATAAAACTTAAGATATTTTCATATGAGATCCTATTAATTTATTAGTTTAAAAAATCTGTAAGAAGAAAAAGGTGTTTAGCAAAGTGAAGAGTATGCATGCTAAAAATTGATCATATAATTAAATTAATGTTTCAAGTTTTGTATTAGTTCTATCTTGCTTTAATATGTTCATTAATGATCTGGAAGTAAACTCTATGATAGCATTTGATTTGAATAGTTACAACCAGAAGAAAACTTTGAAGAACCTGAGAAACACTGTAAGCCAGATGAACGAACAGATAAACTGTAGGACAAAATAAATGTAAGGTTGATAGATGCCAGGAGTGGGAAAAAAAGAAAAGACTCATTGTAGTTATACTTCTCAGGAATTCTAAATTAATGGCTTAAGAAATTGACATAAGAACACTGAAAACACAATAAAAATGATATGGCAATTTGTACAGAAGACTGGGGACAGAGACTGCTTGCAGTAATTAATAGTTTCACCTGAAATATTTCCACATCTATCTCCATAAAAATACTCTAGAGCTTGTAGGAATTCAGAGGAGGGTTAGGAAGAAAGATAATGAGCTTGTACACATTTTAATATTAAAAGAGAGATGATGAAAGTGTTTTTCTATAATTAATGGCAAAGGTAAACTAGGTGAAGAGCTTCAGTTCTCTTTTCCATTAGTGCAAGAAAAAGGACCATTCAGCAGAAAATAATACTTTAAAAAAGTAAACCTATTAGAAATAAATAATTTTCCTGTCAAGATTAATTAAATTGTGGAAATAGTTCTGGTCAGTGATATAAAGAAACTAAAAAAGCAATTGTAGATGTAGGTGGATAACATTATTTGGAATTCTTGCCACAATATTTATCAAGCAAAGAAGGCCAATGTGCCGAGTCCTGAAACAAAGTAGCCAATCGTAAGTGCTAAACCAAATAATTTGCCAGTGAATCAGAAGCCATCTTTCCTCTTCTTGCTCAGAAGTTGTATATATAAATGATAGATTTTAATTAATTATTATACAATTTGTGAAGATATTATTTTTCAAAACTGAATTTGAGATTATGAATTAAAAATGAAAATTTAAAATTTAGATGTAATAAATATAAAAGTAGTGTTCAAATAGCAAACAAGTATTTGTTATTGAATTTGTAAAGATGAACTGCTGAAATGATGACATTATCTGAATTTCATAGGGCTGATATGGTGCTGGAATAATTTTTATAACAAGTCATTTCTAGAAGTCCAGAAATATTTTCAGTATTTCTGTTTATTTAACTGGTTCTGTTAAATGACTGATAGCTCTAAAGTTGAGTAACTGTTACAGAATTAATACTACTATTTGTAAATCCTGATGAACATGGTAATTATAAATGACCACATTCACTAGTTATGTGATTAGTAGAGGTTCACACAAATACATGTTTATGTCTTGTTTATATAGCTGTACAGCATTCCTGATATTCTAAAGTTACCCTTATAGTGAATGTACGTATTCTCAATATAGTTAAAAGAGTGCACTATATGATTGAGCTAATTTTGGGGGAGGTGTCTGTAGACACTTGTGAATTGTATCACTTGTGTTTCCAGCATATGTATGCTAGTTTTAGTTAACTAACAAAAAATGTTAAGATACTGTCATTGTTCTATTTTGATTTGGTTTGGGTTTTGTTGGCTGGTGTTTTGGTATCTAAATGAATGTTCCTTTTCAGTACATCTAGAGATGTGTAAGGAATAATATTGTAAAAAATCATAGCAATAATTGAGAAATTGATCACTTCATGATTCAATTCTGATATCTTTTACATTTATTTAAATATACTCTCTTACGATTAGCAAGCAGTATGTTGTGGTTTAACCCCAGCTGGCAACTGAGTGCCATGCAGGTGCTCGCTCAGTCACCCCCTGCAGTGGGATGGGGAGAAGAACTGGAAAAAGGTTAAACTTTTTTTTTTTTCTTTTTTTTTTTTAAAAAAAAAGAGGCCTTACCACTATCAAAACAGAAGAGACACAGGCAGTACTCACATTTATATAGCTTAATCTCATGTTATTATGAGGAAGCCAGCCATACTGGTGAGCTATTCAAAGTTTTTGATCTACTGTTAGTCCTTACATCTTTCTGTGCAGTTGATTACTAATCATAAAACTTTTTTTTTTTTTCTTTATTTGTTTTCCTTATTCAGGCAAATTCCTGAATTTTTCAAAAACATTCAGAAGTGCGCGTGATAGAAGACAAAAGAAAGAAAAGAAAAATAGTAGCAGGAAATTTTTCACTCGACTAGTTTTTTGAGACTGGTTTGGGGCTGTATATTTCTAATAGTTTGAATATTCTACAAAATGACTATGAAATAGTCTGAATGTCATAAGATTTTAATCTATGTGATGAGTTGACCCCAGCTGACTGATGAATACCCAACCCAGGTGCTTGCTCACTCCACTCAGCAGGATGAGGGAGAGAATAGGAAGGTCAAAAGCAAGGGGGATGGGGACGACACGACCCAAACCCACAAAGTTGTGGGTCAAAATAAAGACAGTTTAATTAGTGATGGGGAAAAAAGATAAAAGTGATGCAAAGGCAGTCACTCACCACCAGCAGACTGATGCCAAGTTGATCACCAAACAATGAGTACTTTGAAAATAACTCCTCCAATTTTATTGCTGAGCATGACACTCTATGACGTGAAATATCTCTATGGTCGATTCAGGTCAGCTGTCACAGCTGTGTCCCCTCCCAGCCTCTTGCCTACTCACTGAGGGGACAGCCTGAGAAACAGAGAAGGCCTTGATGTTGAGCAGGCACTGTTCAGCAGTAGTTAAAACATTTGTGTGCTATCAACATTGTTTTGGTCACAAATCTAAAACACATACTATACAGGCTACTATGAATTAACACCATCCCAGCCAAACCCAGTACAATCTGTAAATAAATGGATGTATCTAATGACTTAAAAAAAAACAAACAAACAAACAAAAAAAAAAACTTTAAATTGCTTGCCTTTAAATTGCTTGCTTTGAACTTCAAAATGGACAGTTTCTTTTTGTTTTTTTATTCTGAGTAGTAGATTCTTTAAAAATATTTGAAGTATGAATACCTCTTCACTTTTAGCTTTTTGAGAAGCTTTGATTTTCCTAGAAGCAAAACCTTAACTATGGATTAAGTTCTAAGTAATCAACACTTTCAACAATGTATTAGGCGCATGTCTTGAGGTGGTGATACAATGTGCAAGTATCATCTTAAGTTTGTGAATATGCCGTTCAGTTGTTTACATAGGCTTATGGTTGTTTTCATAGTGCCTCTGAAGTGGTTCTGATGCTTTCAGAGTTCAGATGTCTCTGCTAGTACTCTCTATAATTTTCAATGTCATATTTAGCTTACAAGAAACCAATTTTAATTTCCCTTAACTGTGTTATAGACAGTAACAAACAAGCGATTATTGTTGCTTTAAAGGGAAAACAATGAAATAGATAAAATTAAACATTTCTGATAATCAGTAATGGAGTGAAGATGATTACAGATCTGTAAGAATACTGTTATCCTTTAGTTTCATGTTTTATTCAAATAATAACTATATGCAGTGTTCATATTCACCACACGTACTGCTTTCTTGGAATTACTTCTATTCTAGTAAAATATAGAAAGTTGTCTCTTTTATGCCAGGATTTCTCATGTCTTTTTTTCTCTTCCCTGGCCTCTTGCATTTTCTTTTTTCTTTACTTTTCTTTTTTCTTCCTCTCCTTATAAGGCTGCCCAATAGCCAAGTTCCATTACCTTTCATTATAACTGTCATGTCAGATTTTCTGACCCATAAATGTTATGGGTTAACCTATGTCTATGTAAAGAATCTAATCTGGTCTCTTCATAGCTTCCCAGCTGTGTAGGGCCTTTCCTTTGGCTTTCTTAGGACCACACAATCTCTTCCCAGTCTCCTAACCCTTAAGTGGAAGACACTGATTTTAAAATCTTCTTTTCTTGTGCTTATATGCTACTTGCATTTATGTTTCTCCTTATAACATTTTCTGTCCATTTTTCTCAGTTAGTCATAGAGTCTCTGATGTTCTGGTCATACAGAGTTCCTAAGGAACTATACTATAACCTTTAAAATTATGAGAAGCAGACACACTAAAAATCTATAGACAAATCCATTCATTTATGCCATGTTTACTGCACACTTATCAGATAATGTTTTATATGGATCATTGCTGGTAAAGGTTTTTGCTAAGCTGACAATTTTTTCCTGGTTACCGATGTACCTTCTTTGCAAAGCTTGGGTTAAGGTGCTTTTCAGGGAATACCTGAGGAGTGAAAAATAGAAATATCTGAAAGGTTATATTGTATGAGAGAAAAAAGAAATGCAGTGAACTGAAACACAGTTATGTGACCAATGGAGTGAAGGTTCTACCATAGATATGTCTGCAGTAATTTGCAAAGTCACTTAATTAGCAGGAGAGCCATTAGCTACCCTCTGCATATCTTATTCCATATTGCCATTAGAGTCTTGCTGCATAGATTTATCCATTTCTGTGCATACACAAAATTTAAGATAAAGGTTATTTTTAATAGTTTTGGGTTTGAAAAAGTGTCCTTTTGCTAGATTTAACTGAGTGTTCTTTTAATATATCGTATGTTTTGGCACCATGAAATTTCAGTTTAAGGAATGTAGTATTCACTTGTAAACTTCTTATTGATCCCTCTCAGAACAAAGTAATCCTAATCTTTATTTGTTTTTCAGAAGTGAATTTATTCATTCAAATATTTCTCCTGTCACTGTGAATATGTTGTAGTTCTGTTATTTTCTTCAGGGATAGGATATCCTGACCAAAGCAAAATACAGCCAAAATACAGCTAACACCATCAGTTAGCATAATGGCATTATAATGTGATAAGCACTCCCTTAACATTTCTTATGTATTTTAATATTCTATATGAAGTTTTAACTGTTCCTGTTCACTGTGTGGAAATTTTCAGTAAGTGCCAGCAGTTCTCAAGTTATTTTGTGTTTGTTTGTTTGTTTATAGGAATGTTACAGTTAGTTTAAAGGCAAACTGTGGACATTGGTTGTTTAAGTTTCCTAATACAGAGTGTGGTTTTTAATACATTTTACATTGTTAATACTAATAGAGAAGCTCATTTGTCATGCTATTTCTCCATCCTCCTTTGGTCAATTGCAGTGCCGCAGCATATTGTTCAAAGTATATGTGACTCCTCCCCATTCTTGTCAGCTAGAGCAATTAATTATGAAAAACAATGGTAATAATGTAAATAATTTTTTCTAACAATGATTTCTTTCGCATTTGCCCATTTTAGTAGAAACATTAACTTGCTGTAAAATTATATATAGTTCCCAAAAACAGGACCTTCCCCAATCTGACAATATATTTCATTATAACATAAACAATGCAGTCAGATAACAGCCAAAAAAGTATGTGCAAAGTATATTGAAAGTCAATTTCATACACAGCCACATGAATTTTTGATGTTCAAATCGATTCTGATGTAGGTGCATGTACTGCAGATACATAGTAAGAAATTGCAGTTAGTCATTTTTGAGTCTGTGAAAGGAAATCTGTTCTTTTGGAACAATATAAAATAAAAGTAAAAAACACTATTCTTCCTGATTGAAGAAGACAGTGTTCCTTTCATTGTATTCATCATCATAGGGTTCCCTGTACTTAACTCTGTCAGGATACCAAAACCACCTGGAATACTTTTGATGACCTCATAACTCACGTTATTCAGGGAAAGAATGCTTCAGTCACAACCTAATCCTTCCAGGATTGTCTTGTTATCTGCTGTTTTGACAAGAGTATATTTTCTTACCTCTGCCATCCGTTGAAGAGGAAGAACTTCTGAAGGTTAACAGTTTTATAAAACGTAGTTTGTTGAGCACTGAATTTAGGTACACATTCCAAAGTAACTGTTCATTTGCAGTCTACTACCACTGTTGGTTAAAGATAAAGTCCTTGTTGGAATGCTTCCACTTACTTGTCCAGTCACGCTGTTGCAATGTGCTTAGTCTCCTAACCAAGAGATAACATCTTTTCAAAAAACAGAATTGCTGTTTGTAGCTCTTACGTTTTGATTCCAAGGGATTGTCTTGAAGAAGATAATGGCTGAATTTCAACCTGTAGCAGCATGTCAATTATTTTTTTTTTCCCCAATAATTATTTATGGTGAGCATTTCATCAGCTGAATTGTGAGAAACCTTGCAAAATACTCTTAAAAGAGCTTTTTTTTTTTTTTTTTTTTTTTTTAAAGCAATTCCTTGAATATTTTTTTTCAAATGGTTAAACTACCCAAAGAGATGCATTTCATTCCTTGGTTACAATAACAACGGCATTTTACTTCATTACAGAATTTAAATACACTAATAAACAATAGTTTAAACTCGTCTGGTTTATGATGGAAATGTAGAATGAACACACATTCATAACCTGAGGCATAACAGTAATTTCATATAAATAGCTCATTTTATCAGTATTTTTGTTTCATTATTTTTCTTCAAGTTTTTGTTTATTTTCCTGTCTAGTACTGACATGATTCTATATTTTTGTTAAAGTCCGGAAACAGTGGTTTATTTCAATCTTAGTGTTACATCCTTGTATTTTGTATAAGGCTGAAATGGAGCCTTTGTAGAAACATAGCTGGATGTTGGAATATTTTCCCTATATTTTTTTTTTTTCCCTACAAACAAAGTGTGTAGGGTAGGTTCTAAATTTCAGCTGAAATAAGTGGGGTGGTTTTTTTCATTTTTTTTTTAAAGCTTTGTCACTGAAACAACCTGAATTTCCTCTCTGTTGAATAGGGAATGTTACTATAATGAAACAGTATAAGGCAGTGCAGAAATATTTGTCATTTCTGGTAACAGCTCTAATGGTCACAGACTTTCTGTCCATCAACGATTTTTCCTTCTGAAATAGTGGTTTATCCCTTCTTTTCTCTCTTTCCGTATTTCCCTCTTTACATATTTTCCCTTAATTATATCGTAATTTGCCTCTTCAGTCTCTTTTTTTTCTGTCACTCACTGTAATGCCTGTTAAAATTCTATTCCAAACACTTTAAACAAATGACATGTTAATATCTGTATTTATTTTGAACTTAAGAACTCAGTTAACATTTTTTCCCTGACACCTTTTTACTTAGCACTTAACTGCACATAGTAGTATTATGGGTTTTTATTTATGTTGTTGTATTAACATCAAAGAATAGAAGGCGACCATAGGCTATCAGAAGTTCCATGTAATTTTAAGCAACATAGCTGCCTGTTCATGTTTATAGATAGAAGCGGAGATTGGCAGATAGAACTACCTATGGTGTAGTTTGGAAAGTCTTACAATATTAATCACATATCTTCCCTGTTTGATTCAGCACTTACTCAGAATTATACTGCTGGTTTTTGTGTTTGGTGTTTTGGGGTTTGTTTTGGCGTAGTTTTGTTTTGGGTTTTTTGGTTGGTTGGGTTTTTTTTAGTCATAATTTGCACTGGCGGGAGGCAAGTAGAGAAGCCAAGCACTAACTGTTGATTTTGTGAGAATTCCTCTGAGAAGTGTACAAAAGCAGCTACTGTTGTGGGCTGCAGTGTGTGCTTCTGTGGAACTGTAATGATATAACTGAATGCTATGGGAGAAATTCCTTTATATGTGGTTTTCAAGACTACTGTTACTAAACTTGCTTTCTTGTCTGCTAACACGAGGATTGAGGTCACACATAGTATCACAGAATGGTTTCATTTGGAAAGGGCCTTTGAAGATCATTTAGTCCACCTCTCTGCCATAGGCAGGGACATCTTTCACTAGATCTGGTTGTGCAAAGCCCTATCAAACCTGACCTTGACCACCTCCAATAATGGAGCATTCACAATTTGGAACACAGCATTCTCCCTCTAAATTAAGAAAAGTACAATCAGATTGAGAAATATTATGACATGAAAAATTGCCTTACTTTTAAGAGGAAACGTAGCATTGTTCTCAAATATTAGTTAAACATGTAACAGCTCACTGCTGTGTTTAACTTCTAAAAAATTGCTTCGAATTACAGTTCTGACAAAACCAGTTGTTGGGTCAACTTAATACCATAATTACCTTGTGCCTTTTGACTTTTCTATCTGTCTGGAATGGGAAAGGATATCCCACAAACTTGAAATTACAATCATCTTACTCATATGTGTTATAAATCAAACTGACCTGTGCATCTTCAGAGTAGCAAATACCCATTTATTTGAAAATGAAATAAAAGGATAGACATGATCATGTGGACTAGAAGGTTTTCTGCTTCTGTCTAGATTATGTGTATCCAGCTGTTCTAAGACAAAGTGATGACACCTGAATTATTTGGGTACTTGTTCTGTATGGCTTTCTATTTAAACATAGTCATCAAGTGTTTCTTCTGCTTTAGTCTGTTCCTGATTTGACTTTCTGGACAATGTTTGTTTTAGCTGCATAGACAGAACAGTTAATCAATGGGTTTTGTCATTTAATGTAAATATTTCATATACAAAATATATATTTCAGTATCCTGGATTTTGCTCAAACAAGTCTGGTGAGAGAATTATAATAATGCTAGTAAAGAACAATAGCTCTTAAAATAGATGCCATAGATTGTTTAAACATCTTTTCAAACCATTAAAAGTACCACATAGTTTTGCACAATACAGTTACTTATTTTGTGAAATTATAAACCAATGAATTTCCCTGTTCAAAACGACTGGGCTGCATTCTTATAAGACTGGGCAAGATAAATGGCAAGAATATTAAAGTAATCCTGAAAAACAAACATAAACCCAGAAATGTTAGTGTTACAGTTAAATTTAAAATGAATCTAAATCTCTTAAAAAGAGAGGAAATTCTCTTGTCCTTGCACTGTAATGACCAGATATCAGGACTAGATAAAAAGAAAAGGAAAGAATTGTAATGGTTTGTCAGTGTTAGTTTAAAATACCTGGCACCTCAATGCTAAAAATGTCTTAATTAAAATTATGTAAGTAGTCCAAATATGATAGTGAATGAAAGTTAGTTATTAATGCCTAATATAGCCCTGCCAAAATTTTATGGTTTGGGGTTTTTTTTGTGATTAAACTTAATTAGCAAAGTCCTTGGTTCCAAGGTTTCTTTTTTGGAATAATAACAGTATTACTTGGAAATACTTTGTTATTCTTATTTTTAACTCTTAATCTTAAACCTATTTCATTCCTTTTTCTATCTTTTTTTTTTTTTCTCCTAGGAGTTACTATTTTTCTACTTGTTTATTAATAAAATAATTTCTTTCTGTTGTTCAGCTGGTAAATATAGTATAAATCTTTTTCTAATGTAATTTATACCAGTGACTATGTTGTTATTTTATTAAATGCATATTAGAGAAAAATTATGTTTTTTCATGAATTTGTGTGAAAATGTGTGTATCTGCATGTATGTATATTTATACATGTGCATGTATATAAAATATATACACATATAAACTTCTAGAATACTTTTACTTTCAATTAATTTGCAAGTCTTTATGAATTTCTGTGTTGGAGAAGTAAAAACAAGTATATTTCCTCCAAAACAAAAATCAAGAAAGATCCTTTAAAACATTATAATTACAGAATGTGGCATTAATATGACTATAACTCTCCATAGTATTTAACATACTTTTGTTAAAGTATTGCCATTTAGAAATATTCTTTTAATCTTCAATCACTGTCATGAATGTATATTTAGAACTAGATTTTAGGTATCAATAAATGTTAATAATGCTGAACTAGATTGCATCAACATTCTCATTACCACCATTACTAAAAATGTTTATGTTTTCCATTAAAATACACCCTAACATTCTCTTTTAATTGCAGCTGAATGTGGAGCCTCCACGACAAATAATGAAGGAATCTTACTGTCCCCCAATTATCCTCTTAACTATGAAAACAACCATGAATGTATTTACAGCATTCAGGTGCAAGCAGGGAAAGGAATCAATATTTCTGCCAGAACCTTTCATTTAGCCCAAGGAGATGTTCTTAAGGTATGTAATCATGTAATTTATTTGTTATTTCTAAACTTGTAGCTCCTCATATTGTTGATCTGTCTGTGATATACAGTATCAGGTAAGTTTATATTAATCATCTCTTAGAAAATATGTATCTAAACCAGTTCCATTTCTAAAAAGTTAAAAATTGGGCCACCTGAGGTGTTTCCATAGTCTGTTTCTTAAATCATATATTTATGACCACTTACATTTAAAAAAGAGATTAAAACTGTAAACCAAATGTTGCCTTAATGTGTATTTGTATTCTGTTTTTAGTGTTAAATATTCATCAATTCCATTTTTTGTAAATTGTTTTCTTCCTTAGTATCATCATAGCTTAAGCTGTGATGTAAACATAATAAATATTACACCCAGAAGCTTAATGTAATACACTGTCTACATACTACATTTTGCACATGAGGTTTCTGCTTTAAATGACTCTAGTCTTGTGTGGTATGTAACATCTCCTGCAAAATGATAATTACAGCAGTTGCAAGTAAAGAGAATTTTTGCATTAAACAAAGAAACAATAAAAGGAAAAACAGGATACTAGAACCTTCCAAATTTGTGTAGAGCGATTTCACCCTATAAAGTCAGTAGTATCTACTTTTGTTCGTACATTTTATTACTGTATTCCCCAAAATACACATTTCCAGATGCGTATATTGCTTAGTCAACTACATATTCAAAGCTGATAATGATCAGGGTGAGTGTCTTTTAGCACATAACATCTAAATGCGGTAAGATACCCATAGAAGGGATTAAATAATTGTCTAATTTTTCAAAATACTCAATTTAATTAAACTTACCTCTCAGAATTCAAAGGAACGAGAGGTACCATGGCAATCATATCTGATTTTAAAAAAGAAAAGAAAAAAAGTTTTTCTCCCATATTTTGTGATGTAGTTAGTAAAATGAGGATTATGGAAAGATATCTTTCTAAGAAACTACTTCAATTCAGACTGGGTTTCATTTTCTCTAACTTTAGCCATCTGAGCATTAGGTTAGGATTTTTGTATTTAGTTGTCAGACACAGGCACTTCCAAACAGGGGTTAGTTATACCTTAAGGCATAAGCACACCTAAACAAGCAATGTA
>JAVJGI010000112.1:5399-18092 GCA_035590275.1 Ibycter americanus
GTTACCTAATGGTACTTAAAGATACCTATTAAACTTTCCATCTGCATACCACATTTGAACTCCACACACTGCCTGGTTACTAACATGTTTTTCCCAGGGGAGACATCCACAGAGCTTCCGATTTATATTTCAGAATTATTTTTTCTTTTACTTAGAATTTTTTTTAAAGCAGAAGCGCAAAACTCTCTTAGTGTTTACTTCTAGCTTTGATGGTCTCAAAGGAAAAAGAAGATCTTGGAGTAGCTTTTAAAATCTCAGAAATTATTAATGATTGGAGCATGTCAGTTTGTGAATGCCAGAAATGACAGATTCTTTGAAGAAACATTGCTTTCTGGATGCTTGGAATGTATAAAAGGCAGCACACGAATCAGGGCAATGGACAGTCTCTGAGTATAAGGCTATACTTAGCATTAGCTTCCAGCAGTGTGGTGAAACTTTACTGCCTGAAAGAATGAAGGGTAATAGGAAAGCTGAGAGAGTTTTCTGCAATCTGGAAAATGGGAGTAGCTGTTTCCAAAAGCTTCTTACACCGAGAGCACTAGATCAGTTCTCAGTGTTGCAATACACCTGTGCACTAAGTTGGAAGAGCAGAAAATGGTTAAACTGCCGTGGTTGACTGACTGTGAATGACTGCCAAAGAAAATCAAGCAGGCCAAAGGATTATAAATGGGTGAGCTAACAGAATAAGGAGCAACAAGCCAGAGACAGTAAACTGTACTCCAGCTTCAGTGGCAACTGAAATTGGTCTTTTCTTCACAGAAGGATCTAAACATTCCTGTTAATGAGGTGTTACCGCATGGAAGGGAACAATTAACTTTCCTACTGTTGCTTTACTTTAGGAATTAGGTGTTCAGTGTTATCCTGTGGATCTGACTTGCTGGTGTTTTGTCCCTTGAATCAATTAACCCAAACATTAGTTTTTATTGGTGAAATCCATCTCCTTGATTACTTTTTGTGTCTGTATTCATCTCCCTCTCCTCACACCCTGTATTTTTTCATGTGAGCCTTTCCCAGCTGTATTACTGCATTTTGACAATGGTCTGGATGACTGGTCATGATAACGTGGGTATGTTGCTGTAGCCAACAGAAAGAGTTTCAAAAAATAGTATCTATTTTCAGGAGACCCATAATCACACAGTCATTTTCTTGTGTACATTAGTTTATCTTTCTCTGGAAAACTTGTTTCACAATGACTTGATTTTCTTTGACTCATTTTTGGTGCCTTGTCATATAAATTATCTCAGTTTACCTCCTGTGTAGAGGGTTTTTCTGTTTGGTTTGGTTTGGTTTGGTTTGATTTTTAAGAACCAACACAACTGACGAACACTGTGTATGAAGGGTTTTCCTTGACTAGTCCTTGTTCTTTATCCATTTTTGATGAATCCCTGTGGTCTCTTGATCATGACACAGTTATGACACTTGCATACTAAAAGCTACTTTGCAATGTTGAGACTGCAGGTGATAAATGCATAAAATATTGGCTAGAAAAGGAAGCAAAGGGTGAGAGTAAATAATCAAATTCTTCCCCTGTGGAACCGAAGAAAGTCAACAGCGGAGTTCTGCAGCCTGACATGCTGGAACTTTGATTGCTTAATACAGTCATAGGTAAGCTGGAAAAAAGCATGAGCACTGAAGTGATAACATTTGCTGATCTTGTGAAGCTATTCAAGGTAGCAGGACAGAGACTGACTTTGAAGATTGCAGAAGGCAGTGCTGTGAGACTGTAACTGAGCAATAAAAAAGCAGATACTGCTCAGTATAGAAAAGTAAGAAGTGATGCATGTGGGAAAACAGTCCTGGTTGCTATGTAAAATTATCACCTCTGAGGTGACTGTTACCATGAGGATTAAGAAACACAGTTCAGTGTCAACCAAATGTTAAAAATTACTAGGAAATAAACTGGGAGCAAAACAGAAACCATAATTATGCAATTGTGTAAATCTGTGTTTCTCCCACACCTTTTTGCATTTCTCGCATCACAGAGAATATGATGTTAAAACTCTAAAAGTTTCAGAGGGGGCAACAAGGATGAGCAAAGGTACAGAAATACCTCTGCATTAGGAACAGAGGAGCTGACGACTTAGACATGTCTCCATGGAAAACAGATGAGGTGATGAGTAGGGTATGGTGCGAGTGCGGCAGGCAAAGTTTGCCTGTTTACTGTGTCTTCCAACCCAAGAACTCACCAGGGAGAGTAAGGCATACAGGAAACATGGTGTTGGGCAGATTTCAGAGCACCTTGCCAAAGAAAGCTGTAACTGGAAAAACTACAGATGGAGTTAAGGGGTACCTGGAGAGGCAGTTTGAAGAGAGATCCTTTGCAGGCTATTGAATACACAAGCTGCAGTAGGCTCAGCAAATTGCTTGAGTAGAAAGTGATCAAAGGCAAGGAGGGCATTAGGAGAAAGCATCATATATAGAATACTAGCCTGAACCAGAACAATGGTTTTTATGTTATTTATGAAGTAAATTGCCAATCTTTCATTAAGTCCTTTGAATGTAATGTATTTGCCTCTGCATCTAATTTGGCTTGGACAAACACTTAGAAACAAATGGAATGAGCATACCCCAAGCTGCTGCTGTTCTGAGTTGTCCATTGTGCCTTCCCTTGTGACCTGCTCATGAACCAGTACCCCAACTGCTACAGTTCTCAGCACATTACAGTAAACCAGCTCTGATTTAACTTTTAGAAGTAGATCAGACATACGTATCATAATAATAGCAAAGTATGTGGAGGGAATGGGGTGACAGGTTATAGCGTAACAGCCAATTAATTTGCAGTGCCCCATGGTCTGTCTGCCTGAGCTGTAAATTTCAGAGAAGACAGACACATTTGTGGATGGTAAGCTGGAAGTCTCCATTATGTTTGGCAGTGTAGTAGATCTTTCAAGTTATTGAGGTAGTGCTTCATTGAGCAGTGAGTGCAACAGGTGTTTTTTCCTTCCCTTCTTAGCTTTGTTTACTAATACTCAGGTTTTCAAGGGGGGTAATAGAAAAATAAGAAAATGTGTAACACTGCAGTGAGAAATCTTTGTTATATTAGGGCTTCTCATATAACTTGTACTTGTCACCTCATGTTGTGCACTGAATTATTTTAAGAAGCTTTATGACTTTACAAAGGTACATGTTTATCAGCTGTCACTTAGTGTAGCTCCTCCTCTAGTTTTACAAGAACAAAGCAACCAACTTGTTGTAAGAGTTTTTTCAACTTCTTGAAGTACATCTTCTTCCTTTGAAGTATTCAATCAGGCAGTACATTTTCATGGAATCATTTAGGTTGGAAAAGACCTTTGAGACCATCAAGTCCAACTGTTAACGCAGCACTGCCAAGTCCAACACTAAACTGTGACACTAAGCACCACATCTACACGTTTTTTAAATACCTCCAAGGACAGTGACTCAACCACCTCCCTGAGCAGCCTATTCCAATGCTTCACCACCCTTTCAGTGAAATTTTTTTTCCTAATATCCAATCTAAACCTTGCCTGGCATAACTTGGGGCTGATTCTTCTTGTCCTGTAGCTAGTTACCTGGGAGAAGAGACTGATCCCCACCTGCCTACAGCCTCCTCTCAGGTAGCTGTAGAGAGCAATAAGATCCCCCTCCGAGTCTCCTCTTCTCCAGACTAAACACCCCCTGTTCCCTCATGCGGTCCTCATAAGACTTGTGCTCCAGACCCTTCACCAGCTTCATTGCCCTTCTCTGGACACGCTCCAGCACTTCTACATCCCTCTTGAAGTGAGGGACCCAAACCTGAACACAGGATTTGGGGTGCAGCCTCACCAGTGCTGAGTGCTGATGATCACTTCCCTTGTGCTGCTGGCCACACTGTTTCAGACACAAGCCAGGGTGCTGTTGGCCTTCTTGGCCACCTGGGCACACTGCTGGCTCATGTTCAACTGGTCATCACCCAGCACCCCCAGGTCCTTTCCCACCAGGCAGCTTTCCAGCCGCTGCCCCAAGTCTGTACTGTTGCATGGGGTTGTTGTGACCAAAATGCAGGATCCAGCACTGAGCCATATTGAACCTCCTACAACTGGCCTTGGTCCATCGATCCAGCCTGTCCAGATCCCTTTGTAGAGCCTTCCTGCCCTACAGCAGATCAACATTCACCCCCCACCCCAACCTGGTGTCATCGGAGGGTGCACTCAGTTCCCTTGTCCAGATCATCAGTAAAGATATTAAACAGAACTAACCCCAGTACTGAGCTCCGGGGAACACCACTTTTGACCAGTTGCCAGCTGGATGTAACTGCATTTACTACTACTCCTTGGGCTTGGCCATCCAGCCAGCTTTTTACCCAGCACAGAGCACACCCGTTCAAGCCCTGAGTGGCCAGTGTCTCCAGGAGAATGCTGTGGGAGATGGTGTCAAAGGCTCTACTAAGGTTCAGGTAGACAACATCTACAGTCTTTCCCTCATTCACTAAGTGAGCCATGTTGTCATAGAAGGAGATCAGGTTTCTCAAGCAGAACCTGCCTTTCATAAACCCTTTGCCACTGTAAAGGACCAGCGATAAAACCACAGGATTTTTTAAAATTTTTTTTTTATTTTGTGCCTGTATGACTCCCAGGAACCATAGGGCATTCTGGCCATAATTTTCCTGGGCTTCCAGGCATACTAATTTTGTTCTTGCAATAGAAAGAACTGTCCTTAGGCATTTTATGCAACATCCAAAAGGGTGTCTTTGTAAAGATTTATGTAGAAGGTCTCAATGCAGAATAATTGTTTCATTTCTTTCTGGGGCTTGTATTTTTGGGGGGAACTACAGCTGTCCTTTTTGCAAATACTGTGATGGAGCAATCTCATTGTTTTCCTTCCCAGATCTGAGCAGTGTGCATTTATCTATATGGACCACTCAGAAATCAGAAACCATTAATTTTCAGTATATTGTAGTAGAAGTTAAAACTTTATGGCAATTTCAATAGGCACTGCTTATTTCTGTCTCATTGTGGGGATTAGAAGGGTAAGGATAATCTCATGAAATCAGTTACAGTTTTGCTAATTTTCACATTCAAATATGTTAACCAGACCCAAAAGTATCTAAGAAGAAATACTGTTTGTTAGGGGTTTTTTTCTGGTTTTTGTCAGAATAAGATGTTCAGGGTTTTCTCATCATACAACATCATACAATAATAATACAAGTCATAGGCAAACAAAAATGTTAAATAAATTTACAGCTGTGAGAAAATCCACAAAAATAATAAAGCTAATGAAGAAATTTGGTAAGGCATCAAACCCAAATCAGATCGTTAGATGAATAATTTGACACTAGAAAGTTTTCTTTTATACAAGACATCGAGAATAAGAAAAGGGCCAGCCTTAGAGACTGGCAGAGTTAGAGAGCTTTGCAATCCACCACTTGCATGGAGCAGTATTTTGGAGTTAACATGAGAAAAATATAAAGGAGGTAGAGCAAAAGACAGAATGAAAAAGGAAAAAAAACACAAAGCAGGCGGATTGTAAGTGTGATTCCACGAAGCCCTACCTTCTATATTTAATAATGAGCTTGTGCTTAAAGCCACTCCTCTTCACATAAACACTCAAGAGCAAAGACATAAAACAGCCGATGATAGTATTAAGGAATCTTGCCATCAGCTGCCGTTATGTGTTTTTTATTTTTACTGATACACACACAAACCACCCCTGAGTTTTCTGACAACAGGTATACGATGCTTTAATGGAATCACATACTCAAAGAATAGTTTAGGGAAGTTACCTTCAGAGGTCGTGTTATATCCTCTTTCTTCCCAAAACTATGGGATTTCTAAAGTGATTACAAATCAGCATGGCAGAAATTGTCCTTCTTTGTCACGCAGAGGTTTTGTCAGAAACATTAAAGAGAAAGTTTTAATTCTATGTTCTCAGTTGAGACAGCTTACATTTAACTGAAAACAGTATTTTAAAGGTAAGCAGATCTGGAAGGTTGATCTGTATCCCACTTCTATTCTGTCTAGATTTCTACCCTCAATATAGCATATTTGTTGCAGGAATGTTTTGAAGACAGTCTGTAATCACTTTTCTTTGAATGTCATTCTATTTTCCAGCACAGATCGATGCTGAATCTGAGTGGTGGGCCACAGAGCCTCCTCAATACTTTCTTTTTTCCTCAGAGTCGTGTTAATTCTAAAATGTAATAGATGAACCTGCTGGATCTCAGGGTATGCACAAATAACAGCTTGCCTAAAGAATATGATGTTTAAGTTCAAAATTGTTTGGTTAGAGTTTGTAGAAATCTACTTTTGAAGTTCAGTGAGCAGATGAAGGTGCTGTATTGCAACTGTAAACATGTAACAGCATATTGCTAGATCCCTTCCCATGGTTCCACTTCTCATGCAGTGGCCTTTTGTGGTGCACCAACAGTGCATACTGTGCTATTGTTATAAATTAAATGTTTTGCTCAGTGTTTTGGTCTTTTCCTGAAGGAATTATATGCTCCAAGCAGACAAAATCAAGTACTTGGTCTTTACCGACCAGCACTTTTGTTTCATTACAGTTACTAGCAATGAGCTAGTTGTGCTAGCCTTGCTGTGAAAATGTATGAGTTTGTTGCCATTGCTCTTTGAACAGTCCCACTTCCATGGCCATGTTCAGCTGTTGCTGTCAGCAGAATCACAACTGCTGCTGTGTTTATCCCTGAGATAGGCGGAAAGAAAAAGGCACAATGCGTTGAACATGTGAACTCTAGAGCCTCTCTATATCTTTGTCACAGGTAGAGTTCTCCAGTATATCCTTAACAAATTGCACCCCGTAAGACATTATTTCCATAACATTCAGCTTCCTAGAACATCGCTAAAGGGTAAGTTGGTATGCTGGCCTATTCACTGTCATGAAGATCTAATGTTTTAGGACACACTGAACTGGAAATCCTGAAGGTGAGAGGAGGATTTAAGAGACTAGTATTAACACCATCCTCAAGATTTTAGAAATCAAAAATATAAACAGGTCTTTTGTGAGTAAGCAGGAGGAAATAATAAATACATTTCCTCTGTCATTTACTGTTTTTTGTTCCATGGAAGAGCCAGCTTGAGCCCAGCACCTACATATATTTTTGAAAATGCAAAAGTGAAACCCTTTTTGAAAGTCTGTCCTTGCCTGCCAGCACACTGACCTGTCAGAAGCTGGCTAGTGACTAGGTATCAGAGAAATGGGTCTGTGGTAGTTTGAAGCTCCCCGTCCAGTTTCTTGGTAGTCTTTTTTTCAGTAAGGCACAGCTGACTTCACTCCAGGTGCTAGTTGTTGTCTTTGGCAGCACAGTCTGAGATGTAAGTGCCTTGCATCTTGGTGCTCAGAGGCTAAACACACAGACTCAAAGCCTGCAAGCACGGAAGAGGTGGAAACCAGCTAGCACCTGTGCTACTGTGTGCCTCCTCTTTAAGGCTGCTTAAGGATAATTGCTGTGCCAAAACCACATTCACACATTCTCCTGCTTTACAGACAGGAAATGTTAAGTGTCCACATAAATAAAGCTGCCAGCAATCTGTCAGGTTTTACACACAAGTTCTATCTGTCCTTCAGTGTCTTAGCTTTCAGGCTCTGTTAGTTACAGTGAGACCATATATGTGGCTGTAAACTTCAAAGGTGATTGATGTTATATGCCATATGAGCAGTGGCAGAGATCATGTAAACTTAAGTTAAACGTATAGATGAAAGTATATCGACACTGAAACATTAAACATCAGGATAAATTGATGTTCACTCTTTAGATGATTGTTAAACTTATAGATAACAATTCTTTTCAGCAAGAAACTTAGAAGTATATGTTTAGCTCTATTACTGGAATAATCACCCTGGCTAGTGTAAGTGTACTCAGTCTTACCATAGGTTTATAAAGCTGTGCTAAACCCAACAAAAAATCCCTGAAAATCTCACCTTCAATTAAATTCCCCCTGCATAATAAAAATAATATATGGATCTGACTAGTATTTCAATTTCAGATATAAGGCAAAAGGCAGAAGTGTAGATGGTAGCCGTTGTGAGGAGTAGTGTGTATGCTGTTTTTCTGGCACACATAAAAAATAATTTTATTAATTTGTATGGAAAGCAGGCAACCTAAAGAAATACTATATAATTCTATGTTTGAATTTCTTTAAGCTTTTAATTTATAAAAATTAAGGTCTGATGAGTGTTTTATTGTTCTTGTGAATTAAATAAAAGTAATTCTTGCAGAACTAGCTTCTATCTTCTAGAAAAAGATATTGAGCTAAAATAATCTTTGCCTTATTTTCCTTTGAGTTCTGTGACATTCAGTAGGCATTAAATAAAATAACAAGAAATGTTTACAGGCAGTTTTTAAGACCCAAAGAAGAGTTTGTGCAGCTGAAACTGTTACAATGTAGAAATGTTTTTTATATAATATTTAAAAGGTCTGTTGGTAAGATGGTGTTGCCCATGGCTAGTGGGGCCTCAGGTGTTTCTTCTAAAGGAGGTGGTTGAGGCTGTCAAAAATCATTCATATTGCAAGCTTTGGTGAGTGGGAATTGGATGGTAGATGCTAAGTTAGGGAATGATTCAGAGTGTATTAACCCTGTAAAAGATCTGTTAAAGAGAAAGTTTTACTCTAGTGAAATCAGGGAGGCACCCTGATTCTCAGGTGAGTTTGATAATACGGCAAATCAACTTACCTTTGGCTAGTTATGTTTTAAAATATTCCTTTCTTTTGTTCTGTTTCAAAACTTTTAATTCTGTAGTGCATTTGATTTTTATTGACTTATTTTCTTTCAAAATTTTTATTAGCAGATGAATCTTGCAAAAGTAGTTGGTTAAGATCAAGTTAATGCAACTTTTGAAAGTGTTTCTGGAATTGTCCTTGCTAGTGACATTAAAATAATATGCTGCCTATCTTCCTGATGCTTTAAAAGAAACAGGATACTCTTGCTCATTGATTTGCCAGACTCATTTTCAATGAAATTACTGGTGAAGCTTGCTTTTATTTCCAGGTACCTAATGCAGCCCTAGGCATCTGAAGAGACAGATCTTACCTATTCATGACATATTGGAAGGAGTGTTTAAAAGATAGTAGCTCCTTTGCATGGGTAATCATAGGTTTTGAGTGCCGTGTAAATCCAAGCTTTGTTGGCGTATACTTTAATATAAGGGTAGTCTTACAGGGTCATATGCAATCAAAATATAAAAATCCACTTTATGTGACTTTAGTTCATGTTTTGGAATTACACGGGATCCAAAACCTGTCAGTCAATGATAGCTTTTACAAAGCATGAGTGTGTGCAGGTGTGTTTGCAGGAGTGGATCTGCGTGAGTGTGTCCGCATGCTTGCTGACATACCCTGAAATCCCTTGGAACTGCGGTCTTCTGTGAGCCTGAAGTCCTGTGCACTCTGCAACCTATTCCAGAAGGATTTGAAATAGGTTTCCTTTTATAAGATGAATACGCTACTGCAAGATGCAGGAGCACTTCCAGGAGCAGGGCTTTACTCACTGGGCTACAGTCATGCGATGTCTTCTGCTGCCTTCTGGCATTGCACGTCTCTTCCTTTCAGCACAGTGGCTTCAAGATGACATGAAGAGTGCAGTTGCCTAGATTTATCATTTTTCTGTTGGTAAACATACTTTCCCGCAAAACTGGAGGAAGAGATTTGAGTGTCCTTAGCTCTGGAAATACCACCAAAAAAAATGAGTGATATATAAAAGACAAACAACGCTACCTTGTCTGGCTCCGCTCTGAAATGAAATCAGCCACCGCTGCCTTTGGTACTGAACCTGACTGCAACCAGTGTGTATCAGGCATGTGCTGAGCATTCCCCAGAGGAAAGCCAGGTATCCTATTTAGTGTTTGAACATCACTTAGTGTTTACATGGGAGGGAGGGACTGACCTCTTCCAGTAAGGCAGTTCTGAGAAAACAAGGGAAGCAAAACTTCGGGTGTCTGGGGAGGTCCTCAGTTGCGCAAGGGCATGAATTGGCAGTTCAGGTTGCAATTATTGAAGAGTGAATCTGGCTTAGCTCTCTGATGTTTGGGAGTACTTAAATGTGCTGGAAGAGGGTTGCTTGGCTTTTTTTTTCTTCAGCTGATGGGTTCATTCAATTCTCAAGCCTTTAACAGTTGTAAAAACAGAACAGTGAAAAGCATCTGATGTGTTACCCCCAGACCCAATGTTTTAAAAGCAAAAATAGTCAAACAGGTAAAAGCAGATGTGAAAACCCTATCACTTGTTTGTCACCCTGCAGAATCCTCTCCCAGGACACTGAACTTTATTCCAGGCTGTGTGGTTTTAAATTAGCATTAATTCAGGCAAAGTCAGAGACCAGGGTTCTGTTCTTGGGTTTTTTCGTTCTTAGTTTTCTGGATCAAAACTTAAGGTTTTCCACTAAATTTCCCTTGCATACTACTATATAATTGTCTTTCCCTATCTCATGAAAGAGCTACATTTTATTGGAGGGGAAAATTACTTATTTAAAACTTCTTAATTGCCTCTTGAAGGAACTATCAATATGCACTGGGGATATTCTCATACACATAAAAGATTCCTAAGTCAGCACAGATATCAAAGGGTCAGAAAATTACTTGCATTAGGAGACACAAGGGCTGCAACCTGAGGTGTTAGAACTGCCTGAATGTTTCTTCTAGGCCCACTGAAAATGAATTTAGCACAGTAATCCTCTGAAGAACCAGATTTCTTTTGTGCTATTAACCTTTAAACTGTAGTTGCTTGTTAATGTCATGCTGTGAGTTTTGGTAGATGTAAGGCCTCTGTTTTTCAGTTAACTGCTGGAACATTTGTTTCTTGGGGACAGGAGGCTGTTTTGTCAGGTTCTGAGTGCATCTCCAAGACCATGCTGCTTGCTGCTTCCGATAATGTTTCATATTGCTGCATCTTTCAGCATCAGTAAGCCCGAGAGTGGCCTTTAGAATACGATGTTTCTTCCAGTGTCTCTGTGAAATTAATGGGGAACCAGAATGTTTGTTTCCTGAAGATGTCAGATGTTAGTAACAAAAATAAAAGCCGTGCTGGTCAGTGGTGCACTCACCCCAGAAAGCTGAAACCATGTCTGTATGCAGAAGTTGTCAGGCCACAGTAAGTATTGTAGGAATAAAACTATTAACATACCTCTGCCAGGTGGGGAGGAAAGTTTTTCCATTGATATCTTGACCAGGCTCCAGTGCTCTTACATTCACTCATTGGATTAATAAACTCTCTTTTTACATCCTAAGCTGTTATACTGCCAAATGGCTGCTATACTTTCTGTCCCAGGAAAGGCTGCATTTTGTTCATCTGTACTATAGTTTCTGGTAAGGCAAGGAGAGCTTTAGATTATTCTAGCGGATCTCAAGCCTATTTTAGACTAAGTATATATTAATGCCATATAAATTTTTTCAAATGCAATGCTCCAATAAATCTCATTGTGTTACTACAGTGAAGATGCATGCTCCAGGGCAGATGAGTTACACTGTCACACAACCATGACTCTACAGCTTTTTATGGCATTCAGTGTTCTCATTGCCTTGAAGTCCTACAGATCTATTCTAATGGGTTTATCAGCCTGATCATTGTCTGGGGTGAAATTAGCCTTGCTTGGTACAGGCAGCTAGAGTGTTTTGCTCTCTGGCCTTGCTGTGTTTCTCTTCTGTTCATCTGCAGCAGCAGATGCAGAAGTTAAAAATTGACAGGGTGGAGATCAGATTGTAGTCAGGAGCAGCCATTGTAAATTTTCTTGAAATCTAAGGGATTTGGCTTATGTAGTGCAAGGATTTAGGTCCCTCTGTCTGATTTCAGGGACAGTCAATTCAGGTGCTTTGCATACTTAGTTGTTTCACAGTATTTGCATTATAGGACACTTCTTCTGGCAGTGAAATTGCTAATTAAAGGGCATAATTTAGTGCCATCACCCATTTCATGATATACAGCAGCAGGGAGAGCTGTTGTGGATGTTCAAGTAGTGGAAAGCCTCAAACAGTTTTCTGATTTGCACACTGTTCCATTTAGAGTTCTCTCCAGGACAGCATACGAGTACCTTTGTTGAAGCTCTGACAGTACGCCTGCCTGCTGATTTATTTACCAAGAGTAACACTGTTAGAGGCAGTCCTGCTTAAAAAGAGAAAAGGACACCATTTTGCTTAGAAAGTCATACAGTCTCAACAGTGTTTTCCTTTCTTCTGCTGTCTCTGAGATATAGGTACATGGAGGATATAGATACCTGGTAGTCTAGTTTATCTGTAATATTTTGCAGCTATCTGCTTATTTATGTGAGGAACAAAGTCCAGCAAAACTGGCATTGTTTTCATTGGCTTTTGAGACAGACACTTTCTTTACTAACACACTGAGATAACATTTAACATCTGCTTGGATCAGGATAGGTGTTTTTGCAGCAAAGCTTCCAGAAATAGCTAAGGGCATCGTTTGCAAATTTTTGTACTTGAAGCAGACATAGGAGCAGGAAAACACAGAAGGAGGAGAGGAGGAGGGTTTGGCTCAGGTGCCTTCTCCAAATTGTTTCTGGTAACACTGTTTTCTTGCTCTTTATTATAAAACTGGAAAAAAAAATCTTAACTTTACCAGGTTGGTATGTTTTTAAGCTGTTTGCAATAGTATAGTGTCAATCCTTTTGCCAATGGAGAAGGGAGTCTCTTTTTTTTCCTGTATGTGTATTTTTTAAAAAAGAATGAATTATAACTGTGGCCTGTAAAAGGATTTTCAAATATACAGCAAAGTTTCTGTGCATGATTGCAAAGGGC
>JAVJGI010000113.1:6665-18016 GCA_035590275.1 Ibycter americanus
CAATTAAATTGGCAGGAGGCAGGTGGAAAAATAGTATGTGATCATATTGTATCATGAAAACACATATAATGGGGCCAATATATCGGACTGGCACACACACAAGCTGTTACACACCAGTTGCTCAGAACCACAGAATGGTTGAGGTTGGAAGGGACCTCAAGAGGTCATCTGCTCCAACCCCCCTACTCAAGCAGGGCCACCTAGAGCAGGTTGTCAACAACTATCCTGGGTGAACTGTTTGACTTGATGATCTTAAAGGTCTTTTCCAACCTAAATGATTCTATGATTCTATGACTATGTACAAATAGATTTTTAATATCTCCAAGGAGGGTGACTCCACAACCTCTCTGGGAAACCTGTTCCAGTGCTCAGTTGCCCTCACAGTAAAAAAATGTTTCCTGATGTTCACACAGAATCTCCTGTGTTTCAACTTGTGCCTGTCGCCTCTTGTCCTGTCACTGGGCACCACTGAAAAGAGCCTGGCTCCATCGTCTTTGCACCCTCCCTTCAGGTATTTATATAGATTGATAAGATCCCCCCTGAGCCTTCTCTTCTCTAGGCTAAACAGTCCCAGTTCTCTCAGCCTTTCCTCATAGGAGAGATGCTCCAGTCCCTTAATCACCTTTGTGGCCCTTTGCTGGAATCTCTCCAGTATGTCCATGTCTCTCTTGTACTGAGGAGCCCAGAACTGGACACAGGACTCCAGGTGTGGCCTCACCAGTGCTGAGGAGAGGGGAAGGATCACCTCCCTTGACCTGCTGGCAACACTCCTATTAATGCAGTTCAGGATACCATTGGCCCTCTTTGCCACAAGAGCACATTGCTGGCTCATGTTTGTTGCTCTGTGTTAAGTGCCTACATGATCTTACTCTGAGGAATCTCATGGTAAATCCAACCTACCTCACATCTATTGCAATGCAAAATATGTATTTACAGACAAGCTGATGCATGGCTACTTGTCTTCTCTACAATAACTTGACCATGTGCCAAAGTCCTAAAATAGAAACATCAACATTTATTTTGGCATATTCTAATGTATGACTACATGACTTTGAATCTTATTTTTCTTTTAACACCTTTTTGTGTGAACAGATGTTATTTGTATGTATGAACAGAGGCACTCATAACCTAGCTGGCCAAAACAAGATTTGTGCTTCATAATGGCTCTGAGAGAAAAGATGAACACCTGGTAGTAGTCAGTGCTGCCACAATCCCAATTAGTCAGGGTTTTTATTGGATTAAACTCAGCATATTTTTACCTTATGCATAGAGAGCACAAACTACTGTCTTTTAAAACACAAACATGTCTAACTGAGATTTCTTTCTTCAAAGATATCTGTGGTAAGAAGCTACTTGCTCATTTTTTAAAAACACAAAGAAGTCATGTAATAAACACATGATCATGGTTTATTGCTCCGTAAGTGTTCTAGTTTCCCCTTTGTACCTTCTTGTCTTTCTCAGAACCATCTGTGAGAAGGATTCCTTTGGCTTGCATGTGGCGGTACAGAATCTTCTGAAGAGCTGACATGTCACATTTGATTACATACTCAACCTAGTGTAAAAACACAATTAACAAATACAGTGTTAAGTTTTACCAAGGTACAATAATTTCAGTATGATTTTAATTCCAAGACCTTTCCCTCCTAAACAAATAAAACAAAACCTATATTTCTTTGATCCTCATCATAACAGCACCTTTAAACAAGTTGCAATCCACTTGCAAGCATAATAATGACTATTTGAAAAGACTAACTGTGGGATTTATGATTACTACAAGACAGATTCTAAGGGCATGACTGTAGATTCAGTGCTGCTTTACCAAACGTACAAAAAAAGGTATTATTATTTCCTGTTTCTCTCTTCTTATAATTTTAACCATCAAAAGACTGAATGGCTAATAACCTGTGAAATTTATTATACCTGAAAAGCATCAATCACAACTGGCACAACCTGGCACAAAATAAATAACATCACTTACAGTCCTTAGTAGCATTCTAGTTACCAATGTGGGGATGGAAACATGCTATTTTGTTTCTCAATAACTACTAAAAAAAAGGGTGAGCTAGTGAAGTAGAGTATGAACACCAAATTCTTATTGATTTCTTGTTAAATATGATTAAAATAAGTTAGCTTCAGAATGTTTTGACTGCACACCACCCTTAGGTCCAGTAACAGAAGAAAAGTTTTCATGTACCAATTTAACACACATTTTTTCAACTACCAGGCTCATATATTTCACTGTCTTTAATAACTAGGCTAAAATGAAAATAGTCACGTAATGAAGCCAGAATAATGGTGACAAATAATGCAAGAAGTGATTAAAAGAAAAGAGAGCAAGATGCTTAATGTTTCATAAACAAACTTGTGGAAGTTAACAGTTGTATTTAACACTTCATAGGTCTTTGGAGGCCTCACTAGTTAAGAAACACATGTCAGCATGACCTAACAGCCTCACCAAGTCAGCACAATTTAATTAACAAAGGACCAAATTATTTGTAAAAAAGAGGTACTGTCTAGAGCTTCCTTATCTGACTTTGAAACCTCCCTATATGAAGTAATCCACATGTTACTGCTCTTTGTTGCAATTTACTATAGTCCTATTTCTCTGACAGGGTTTGGTGAAGAACGAGTTGTATAATTCAAAGGTATATAAACTCTGTAACTGCCCCATTTGGGCAGAGTTCATATCAGCAGAGTCTGTTACTCTTCTGCTTTGTGTTGTCTCCTATAGCTATAGTAATAAACTGCTTCTGTTCTGACATGATCTAAATTGTAATTCCAGTTATACTGCAACAAACTGAATAAAGAGCATCTTTGCTAACAATTTCATTAACCTAGTGAGGAAAGCTTTCAACTAGGTACATCAGGGAAGGATTGTCATTACCTGAAGAAAAGCAAAGGCATGGGGGGCAGCGAAGAAGTGTCTGGGAGACAGTACAACTTGGGAGGTTCTTGTGCTTCCCCTATGAAAGCAGCATGATTGGGGGCCCATCTCAAGTGCCTGTACACAAACATGCACGCAGCATGGGCAAACAGGAGGAATTATAAGTCCATGCACATCTGCAAAACTCTGATCTCATTGGGATTACAGAGATGTGGGAGATAGTTCACATGATTGGAGTGCTGCCATGGATGGGTACAGGCTCTTCAGGAAAGACAGACTGGGAAGGTGAGGACAGGGGATTGTGCCCTATGCACAGGAGGGGTTCGAATGCACAGAGCTTTGCCCTGGAGCAGGTGATGTGCCAGTTGAAAGCTTATGAATAAGGATCACAGGACAAACCAGTGCAGGTGCTATTGTGGTAGGTATCTTTTACAGGATTTCTGATCAACAAAAGGAAGCACATGAAGCCTTATTTACACAGCTCATGGGGGACATGCTTTGCTGGACTTGATAGTCATACACAAAGAACTGCTCAAAGATGTGAAGGCTGAGGGCTGCACTGGCTTCAGTGACCATGAGATTGTGGAGTTTAGAATCCTGAGAGAAGTGAGCAAGACAAATAGAATCACAGCCCTGCACTTCAGGAGAGCAGTTTTCAGCTTGTTCAGGTATCTCCTTGGCAGAATCTCATGGGAGACTGCTCTGAAGGGCCATGGGGCCAAGGAGAGGTGGATAATCTTCAAGGACAGCCTCCTCAGAGCAGAAGTTGTTTCTTATGACATGGAAGAAGTTGAGCAAGCATGGCAGAAGGCCAGCGTGGATGAACAGGGAACACATGACTGAGCTCAAATGCAAAAAGGAAGCACACAGAAGGTGGAGACAGACATGGGCTACCTGAAAGGAATGTAGAGACATTGCTCAGGAGTGCAGGGATGAATTTAGGAAAGCCTAAGCTCAGCTCAAGTTGGAACTAGAGAAGGATATGAAGGGCAACAAGAAGGGCTTCTATAGATACGCTGGAAGTAAAAGGAAGGCTAAGGAAAACAGAGGCCCACTGCTTAATGGGGCAAGAGACCTAGTGCCAAAGGACACAGGAATGCCTGATGTACTCAGTGCTTTTTTTTGCTTCATTTTTCACTGGTAAGGCTTGTCATCAGGCCTCACAGGTCTCTGAGCCTAGAGGCAGAGTTTGGGGGAATGAAGCATTACTCATAGTAGAGGAAGATACAGTTAGAGACCACTTAAACCAGTTTGACATATACAAGTCCATAGGACCAGATGGGATTCATCTAAGGCAGCAAAAGGAGTTGGCTGATGTCATTGTGAGGTCACTCTCTATCATCTTTGAAAGGTCATGTTGATTGGGGGAGGTTCTGAATGTCTGGTAAAAGCAAATGTCACACCCATTTTCAAGAAGAGAAAGAAGGGGAATCCAGAAAACTACAGGCCAGTCAACCTCACCACTGTCTCTGGGAAGCTTATGGAAAAAGTCCTTCTCAAAGACATTTCCAAGTACATGAAGGACAAGAAGGTCACTGGCAACAGCCAGCATAGATTTATCAAGGGGAAATCACGCCTGACTGATTGTCCTCTATGATGAGATGACTGGCTGTGTAGACAAGGGGAGAACAGCGAATCTTGTTTACCTTAATTTCTGTAAGACCTTTGACATGGCCTTCCATAGTATTCTTATAATCAAACTAATGGGATATGGACTGGATAAGTGGACAATAAAGTGGGCGGAAATTTGGCTGGATTACCAGGCTCAAAGGGTACAAATCCAGTACTACTACTCAGTAGTAGTTCAACTTGCAACCAGTTATCAGTGGTGTCCCTTAAGGGTCAATACTTGGCCAATACTGTTTAATGTCTTTATGAATGACCTGGATGATGGGACAGAGTACAATTTCAGCAACTTTGTGGATGACACCAAATTGGAGGTGGGGGGGAGTGCTCAATATACTGTAGGTCAGAGGGACTGGGACAGGCTGGAGAAATGGGCTGACAGGATCCTCATGAAGTTTAACAAGGATAAATGACAAGTCTTGCATCTGGGATGGAATAACCCTCAAATTGGGGGGAATGGTCAATATGCTGGAGGCAGGGCTGCTACTCAAAGGAACCTCAACAGGCTGGAAAAATGGGCTGACAGGAACCTCATGAAGTTCAACAAAGGGAAATGCCGAGTCCTGCACTGGGGATGGAATAATGTCAGTATACTCTGGGGGCCAATTGGCTAGGAAGTAGCTTTGCAGAGAAGGACCTTGGAGTCCTGGTGGACAAAAAATTGAACATGAGCCAGCAATGTGCCCTTTCAGAAAAGACAACCAACAGCATCCTGGGCTTTATTAGCAAAAGTGCAGCCACCAGGTCAAGGAAATCAATCCTTCCCCCCCTATTGAGCATTGGTGAGGCCACATCTGGAGTGCTGTGCCCAGCTTTTGCCTCCCAACTGCACAACAGACAAAGACATACTGGAGCAAGTCCAGCAGAGGGCCACCAAAATGGATAGAGGGCTAGAGCACATGACATATGAGAAGAGTTTGAGGAAGCTTGACTTGTTCAGCCTGGAGAAGTGAAGACTCAGGAGACCTTATTGCTTGCTTTAGCTACCTAATCGGCCAGACTCTGCTTGGAAACATTCAGCACAAGGACAAGTGGCAATGGTCACAAGTTGGAAAGTGAGCAATTCTGATTAGATATAAAGAAAAAATTTCCCTATGAGGGTGGTCAAACACTAGAACAGGAACCCAGAGAAGTTGTAGGATCTCCATCCATGGAGATATTAAAAACTCAACTAGACAAGGTCCTGAGTGACCTGCTCTGAGCAGGAGGTTGTATTAGAGACCTCCAGAGGTCCTTTCCAACCTATATGATTTTATGACTAAAAATTAATAGGTTATTTTCATTTCAGAAGGACAGGAGGATGAGCTCACAGGTAAGAAACATGAACATCCACTTAGTATCTTTATCAGGGGCCTGTCAGAGCAGCTAGAACTGTTACCAACAGACTTCTGTCAAAAAGTCTGATGCTTCAAGTCAGGCATGGTTTGTTTTGAAAACAGGAGGACAGAAATTAAAGAAGTGCTCCACTAAGTAACAGTGCATATACAACTTATAAAACCTTTTTCTCCCATGTTTCTTAATTGTTCTATCAAATACAGTGGTTCTAATTGGCAGAAATTTGAAATGCAATAAAAATTTCAGTAATGAGATTTTCTGGTAGAATGTCAGACATTTTCAGATCTGTTTCAAGCTCAAATAAATGCTACATAGAAGGCTATTGTGAATATGTCATTTGGGGGAAGAGAAGATCAAAATAGTAACAAACTTCCTAACATTCTAAATTTTTAGGTCATTAATTAGTAGTCTTTTTTTAAATGCAGATAAAGAACTTTTCAGTCATTCAATGTAAATACAACCTCACAACTCACATGTAACAATAACTTGATTTTTGTTATGGTTTTAACCCAGCAGGTTTAAGTATTAAATGTTCCCCCAACCTGCCTTCAATTTTCATTTTTGGTTATGTTTTTGTGGGTCTTGGGGGAAGGGTGAAAGGGGAAGGAGGCTCAAAATCACAAAGGAGGGCAGGGGTGTGGGTAGAGTGAGATGCCTGGAAATTAAAATAGTGGCCTTTCAAATCAGTATTGAATTTTACATTCCGAGATGCACAAACTGGTTAATACACATATGAAAGCCAAACAAAATACTTCACACAACTTAAGAGTCCTGAAGAGTTAACTAAAATTCTAACTTTATGAATGTCACACAGTCCTTTAGGAGTTTCAGTGAAACAATTCAGCGAGCAAAGTTTCTTCTCAGTGCATGAGTGGCACAACCTGACCCTCAGGGTATGACTGGCTTTCATTAATGCCTTGAAACCAAATACTATGGAAACAAGCTGCATGTCTTATATAAACCTTGGGTGGCTACATACAGAATTAAAGCTGTAGGACTGAGGATTAAGACTGAGAATGCATAAATCGGGATTCCCCAGTGGTTAGTATTTCTTCTTTGCAGAGTTAAAAACACAAACCATAATAACAACGGACACTTAATAAGTCCTCTTATCTAGGATGCATCTCAAAAAATAATATTATATAGTGCTCAAAAAAAAAGTATAAAACCCCTTTCTATTGCAAACCTTTTCTGGCAGTTGAGACTCAACCTCTTTTTTCAGTCTCCTTAGCAAAAAGGGCCGGAGCACTTTGTGGAGACGACGGATGATCAGGATGGTCTCTTCCTCATTTAAGTCCACCTACAAAAGTTTATAAAGGTAACAACAAGGCAACTCAGTGTGTTACATAATGTCTTTCTAATTAGGTACAAGATTATTTCTCATTATAAATGTTTGCAGGAATTACTTGTTATGTTGCAACTAAATTGACTTAGAGTCCAGAAAGAGACACTTTAATGAAGACTTTTAAAGCTGTAATAAAGGTGGCTTTTAAGTATGCTAATTCTCTGAACAGAAAGGAGAGTTCAAAGACTATTCCTATAAAATGGCCTCCATTTTGTTTCCATCCTAATGGTTTGTTTCTAACGAACTTTAAGCAAACTGTTGCAGTACCCTTTCTCCAGTCATGGCAAATGGAGCATTGAACCACTGTTCAAAAGTGCTGCAGCTCTTGAAAATGGTAGGGAGGAGGAAGTTGAGAAGAGCCCAGAGTTCAGGCAATTTGTTCTGAAGTGGAGTCCCAGTCAACAGTATCCTCCTAGGGGCCACATAGTGAGTGTTCAAGACTTGAGTCAGCTTGCAGTGATGGTTCTTCATTCGATGGCCTTCATCTACTATCATGTATTTCCATCGAACCTGCAAGAAGAAGAAAAGCTGGTAAAAAAAAAGCAGGTCAGATAGAATTAGAATTAGAACCTACCTCCCAATAGGTTTAAAACAGGAATCTTTCAAAACTGAAACATCAGTCATTCTTGTTGACTGACTGGAAACCCAAATCTGACATTATTCAAGCATTAGTGGCCTCCCAAGCAACAAGAGGAGAAACAAATACTAGGTAGGCTACATCTCTGAATAAGCTTGCATCAGCAAACAGCTGAATCCCCTCATTTCTTGGGAGGAGTTCAGGAGACTGGCACCATAAGGTCAGAATTTGTCTTACTGGGGAAGAAAAAAACCATGAGAAATCCAAAAGAAACCATCAGAAAGAAGAAACTAGACAGGATGCAAAGGCATTTTCAGACAAAATAATTGTATTCTCTGAAAAGATAGTGTAAGAGACTGTCGGTGAGAACCACCATTGCCACAGCAGATGTTTGTCTCAACATTGCTATGTCAGGAAATTCACACCATTGCCACAGCAGATGTTTATCTCAACATTGTTAAGGCAGGAAGCCAACACCACTGCCACAGCAGAGGTTTATCTCAACATTGTTAAGGCAGGAAACCCACCAAATGACACCACGGAGCAACAGGGGGAGCTAATCCTGAGAAACTTAACCAAACCTCTGTGCATACACCCAGACCAGGGGTCGGGGGGATCGAGGGGCCTGGAGACCTCTGAGGACCACCTGACGGTATTGGGCACGCACACCACCACCGGGTGGAAGGTGTGGTTATGCAGAACAGCTCGTGACAACCCTATAAAAGAACCAACCAACATTGGACGGAACATTCCCCCACCGGACTTGGAAACGAATCAGACTGTCGGGACGCCACAGCTCTGGGATGGTAGCTATTGCTGTGAACTCCTTCATTCTTTCCTCTTTCTTTCCTTCCTTTCTCTCTTTATCTCTCACTCTCTCCTTTGCATTTGCAAACCTGTTGTTGGGCAAATAAAGTTCCTTGGCGCTTGACTCCATTTTGAGCCTTAATTCTGTTCTTGAGAATACAAGCAGAACCTCACTCCTGTCTTGGACCGGCATGTGACAGATAGTAACCCTGAACTTTGTTTTGATTCAGTTAATCCCTTTCTTCTAACCCCAAAATGAAGCAACATAATTAACGACATCTCAGTCACTGCATCTTCTGAAATAAAACTTTAATGCAGTCAGAGCAGATGTTGAAAGAAAACTGCCATGGTTTTTATTACTTCCTGTGCTAAGACATGGATAGCTAACCTATACTCCATAGGATGAGTTTGATGGGACACTGCTTGAAACTCAGCACATCAGCGATTCAGGCAGTTCTTTAGTTTGGTCCTTTCAGACACTTCATGTCAGCTGTTTAGGGTGTTTGTGGTTTTTTTTTGTTTTTGCTTTTTAAAAAGCAAATACTTCCTCACAACCTACTTTGTTACAGATGTGAAGCTTTCAGTGCCTCTTGCTGCTTTATATGCTTGCTGAGGCCCTCAGTGATCAGAAAGAAGTGGGCCATATATATAGAAAACCAGTAGACAAGCATGTGCCACATAACCAAAAATATAACAACCCTCTCCAACAGATGTTGGGCATATATCCAAATCCTAGGCCATGTGACCAGAGGCTTCATGTAAGTCAGGTCACATGCCAAGAATAGGATAGGATAGGATAGGATAGAACAGAACAGAACAGAACAGAATAGAATAGCTCCAGTTGTAAGGGATCTACAATGATCATCTAGTCCAACTGCCTGACCAATTCAGGGCTGAGCAAAAGTTAAAGCATGTTATTAAGGGCATTGTCCAAATGCCTCTTAAACACTGACAGGCATGGGGCATCAACTAGCTCTCTAGGAAGCCTGTTCCAGTGTTTGACCAGCCTCTCGGTAGAGAAATGTTTCCTAAAGTCAAATCTAAACATTCCCTGATGCAGCTTTGAGCCATTCCCACACATCTGGTCATGGATACCAGGGAGAAGAGATCAGCACCTCCCTCTCCAATTCCCCTCCTCAGGAAGCTGTAGAGAGCAATGGGGTTGCCTCTCAGCCTCCTTCTCTCCACACTAGACAAACCCAGAGCCCTTAGCCACTCCTCATAGGACATGCCTTCCAGCCCTTTCACCAGCTTTGTTGCCCTCCTCTGAACGCATTCAAGTACCTTAACATCCTTCTTAAATTGTGGGGCCCAGAACTGCACACAGTACTCAAGGTGAGGCCACGCCAATACTAAATACAGTGGGATAATCACCTCTTTTGGTCAGCTAGTTATACTGTGCATAATGCACCCCAGGATGCGGTTTGCCCTCTTGGCTGCCAGGGCACACTGCTGACTCCTATTGAGCCTACCGTCAACCAGCACCCCCAGATCCCTTTCTGCAGGGCTGCTCTCCAGCTACTCCTCTCCCAATCTATACTTGTGTCTGGCATTACTCCATCCCAGGTGCAGAATCTGGCATTTGGTCTTGTTAAATTTCATACCACTGATGATTGCCCAATGCTCCAATCTATCCAGATGCCTCTGCAAGGCCTCTTGTCCCTCAAGAGAGTCAACAGCATCTCCCAGTTTAGTATCGTCAGGAAACTTGCTAAGGGTGTATTCAGCTCCTGCATCCAGATCATTGATAAAAATATTGAACAGCACTGGCCTTGAACCCTAAGGAACACCACTGGTGACCAGTCACCAGCCAGATGTAGCCCCATTCACTACAACCCTTTGAGCCCTGCCATTCAGCCAGTTCATCAACCAGTGCACTGCGAACCTGCTCATCTCACAGTTGGACAACTTGTCCAGAAGGATGCTGTGAGGGACAGCATCAAAAGCCTTACTAAAATCCAGAAAAACTACATCCACTGCCTTCCCTTCATCCAGTAGGTGGGTGACCTTATTGTAGAAGGATATCAAATTAGCTAAACAGGACTTTCCCTTTGTGAACTCACGTTGACTGTGTCTGATGACTGCATTGTTCTTTAAATGCTTTTCAATAGCACCCAGTATGATCTTCTCCATAATTTTTCCAGGTACTGAGGTTAGACTAACAGGTCTGTAGTTTCCTGGGTCTTGCCTCATGCCCTTCTTGTAAATTGGAATAACGTTGGCTGGCTTCCAGTCAGTGAGGACCTCCCCAGACTCCCAAGACCTTTGGTAGATAATCGAGAGGGGTTCTGCTATAATGTTTGCTAGCTCCTTCAGTACTCGGGTGAATCCCATCAGGTGCCATGGACTTATGAACATCCAGCAGATACAACTGGTCCCTTACAGTTTCAGTGTCCACAAATGGAAAGGCACTGTTCCCACAGTCGTGGTCCTCCAAGTCATAAGACCAGTCAGCCCAAGGTCTATCCAGTATTATTAACAACTGAGGCAAAAAAAGCATTGAATGCCTCTGCTTTCTCTTCATCCCTATTAGTCAGATGACCATCTTCAACAAGTATCGGTCCAATGTTTTCCGTGGACCTCCTCTAACTATTAATATACATAAAAATGCCTTTCTTGTTGTCTGACACAACACTGGCCAGTTTCAACTCTAGTTGAGCTTTTTGGGGTCTTCTCCCTGCATATGTGAACCATAGCTCTGTAATCTTCCTGCGAAGCCTGATCTCGCTTCCAGAGATCATGCAATTTCTTTTTCCTCTTGAGATCCAAGAGGAATT
>JAVJGI010000114.1:0-18004 GCA_035590275.1 Ibycter americanus
TACCTATTAAATTGTTCTTATCTCGACCCTTGACTTTTACATTCTTTTCCAATCCTCCTCCGCATCCTTTCTGGGTCAGGGGAGTGAGCGGGTGTCTGCGTGGTGCTTGGTGGCCAGCCGGGGTTAAACCAGCACATGGTGGTTGTTTTTTTGTTTGTTTGAAATGTGTGTAATCTAGAATAGAGTATAGTCTCTGTCGGCAACAGCAAGGACAAATAGTTCCCTAAGGGAAAGGGAGCCAGGAGCCAAGCATGGTAACATCAGCAGCAGAGGCAATGGCCAATGGCCTCACCAGCAAGGGCCCCATCCTGCAGCACCTGAGAGAGGTAAGGAGGCCGGGAGTTGTGATGGTAGCTAGGCTCAGATGAGAGTCCTGATGATCAGAAAGGGTCCACAGTGATAAGGTAGGTCCAAGGTCAAGCCTGAAAGTTGAATCAGCAAATCAGGATCAGGTCTAGAAACAGTAACCAAGATCAACCACAGCCCAGTGATCCCTGGCAAGCCCATAGTGATGAGGTCCTTGGTCTGCAGGTCAGGGATCAAGAAGTTCCATAGTCAGGCACAAGACTGGCTGTGATGCAGCTGAAAATGTAGTGCTGTTGGGGGGTAAGGGTGAGAGCCTTAGCTTGAAAAGCAGCTTCCAAGAGAAGGCAAGGCAGCTCTCATTGAGTCTTCTAGATTTTTTAAGAGCAGCTTTATTAATGTTCACTGCCTGTGCTCTTTGTAAATTGGCCCTAATCCAGGGAGAAAAACCCCCAAGAAAGGGGAAGATGAGCTCAGATCTCTAACAGCCTCTATCCCCTCAACCAGAGTAAAAAGATTGACCCCAGGTCTCCCAGGAGTCTGAAACTGGAATTGTTATTTTGAAAAGAGGCTTGATCAATCATTACACTGTTTTGTAGGTGTTTAAGGCCTAGCTTCAAGATGGGAGGTGTGATCTTACAGAGGCAGAAATACTTTTTGCAGTTACGGAAAAACTTTCTTTTCTGCTCCTGGAAAAAAGAAAGATTTAAAATACACCTCTTTGTATCCTACTTTCTGCTGTCAGTGAGCTAAAAATATTTTGGTGAATCTAATTCTCTGATATGTGACTGTTCTAGGTTTTTTTGTCAAGGAAGTCATGGTATTAAATTCAGGTTTACTGCTTCCATTACAATGGCAATGTGTGTAAGAACTAGCTGTTGCAGCTCTGAGTGTTGCAAGACTCATGGTCTTTCATCCATGTAGTTCCTCTTCATTTGTTTAAATAAACAGGACTGGAGTTTATAAGAAAATAGTTTGCTGTAAGATAGTACCTTAGTTCATGTTTGTTTCACCTCCAAACTGAAAATAGCCCTGCAGGGAAGACCCCATAATATTCTGTATAGCAAAGGGATAATTCAGAAAACAACATTATCACTTGCTACTTAGACTGTCTAGCCCATTCACTACAACACCTTAGCCGCATGCTTGCACCTCTGTTAGGCTAATTTGATTTTGCTGTATGTATAAAATACTAATCCCAACTAAACTGATTTTATCCTGCCTGACTGAAAAACAGAGGAAGCACTGGCAGAAGGAAAAACAACTAGAGGGTATCAGAGGTCCCTTATTAAACTTAGCGACACTAATGCTCTCCCGTGAGTACAATTAAAGGTAAAGTGAGATGGTGGGACACTATACATATAAGCAAAGAATTGGCTGATAGGCAAGAAATCATTTCAGTAAAATAATGAGAAACCTGTTCCTCTGAGACTTGCTGTGGAACTAACATGCATAATTTTTCATCTGTTTCAGAAATTTTGCAATACTAATAGACCATATAGGAAAAGAAAATCATTAAGTGTCCAGCAATGAATCCTTGCCTATTTAGCAACATTATGAACTGAAAATAAACCTCTTTAACAGCCTCATGTTTATTCTATTACACTGATAGTCTTATTAGTATGCTGAACAGTCTTAAATAATATTATTTTATATTCAATTTATTGTGAAATTGTGAATCCTGGTTTACTTAGTACAGCTTTAAAACCAAATTAAATTAGAATAGGAAATAAAATTAGACCATGCATTAATACTCAGCTGCAGGTATGACACTGTCTCTGAAGAGTTCATGTGTAGAACAGCCCAAGCTGTGTCATGATTTCTATGCTAACAAATGATTAAAAAAAGGAATATTAACAAATCATACATGTTATAGATCTCCCTTCCTCCTCCCTCCCCTCCCTTCCCTTTCTTAAAGGTTTGCTTGTGTATTCTAGTTTTTTTAATAGATCCATGTATGTATACATACATATATTTGTAATAAAAATAAAATACATCTATAAACATAATATATTAATATATTTTTCATTGATTGTCTCTGTGGGAAGAAATTCTTTCATAACATTGTAAAAACTGAGTTGTATAATCAAAGTGAAACAGTACTTCTTTTTTATATTTACATTGGAATTAGTCCAATTTTACACCTTATAACTCACTGATGAATGTTTCCTTCAGTCCACCTTTGGCCAAAAAAGCTTAGTGACACTAAATGGACACCTGCTTTGAGATTTGAGATTATTCCATGATAACTTTCTGAAACAGAACAATTGTTCTGGTGGATTTAGGATTTTCCTCTCCTACTATTTGTGTCACTATGGAAAGCATGTGAACTGCTGCTGGCTAACTCTTCTCCCAGTCCTTTCCTTTCCTTGTCCACATTTTATAAATTTACAGTGTCAAGTGAAAGCAGTCTGAGTAACATCTGACAATTTTCAATAGAATTGGTCAGCTGTCAGTGAAGATGAAACATAGTGAGATAGCAACACACTTAAATTAAGCTTTCAGAAAACTACTATATTTCATGTTCAGCATTAGTTATGCACTCATTTGCATACTTCTAATATTTGCTAGCATTAGGCACAGTAAAGTAAGAAGTTCCATGAAGATGGCTGAAATATTAGGTTGGTACATGATATGCAGAGTGCATCACCATGTGTGAAGATCTGTTTAGAATTATTCATAGAATAATCAAATTTGTTCCAGACATAAGGAAAGCAGAAAATTGGTTATGCTTAATATTTCAGTTGCATTCAGGTGAGTTTTTAAGAGACTGTATGTGCATATAAATATTTGCATCCTACCACTTCTGAAAGACAGGAGTGTAGTTAGTCCCTTCTGTCCTTATTTCTTGCAAACAGAGTGTTATAAAGTATGCACATTTCATGAGAGGATTTTTAAGATCCAGATAATCTCAGGGGACTGTTCTCTGCATAAGAGTTTTTACAGGCTCTGAAAATAGTGATAGAGCTGGAGAAAAAGGCAGACATTCCAGTTAGTGGGAGCTGAACCTTTTTTCCAATGTTTGAATCCTATCAGTAACACAAATATAAGCTTTCAGATTTCACAAGCCATCAATACCAGTTGACAATGCACAAAGAAACTCCCTTTTGAAAATATGTTGCTTCTGCAACAAAAAATTCCCATGACTCCTTGCAATCAGGTAACTAAAACTTAATTCCTGGTCACTGCTGATGTATCTGTGAACCTCACAAAGAACACCAGTGTCACCAAGCAGCAGCCAGGACTCCAGGATCCGTAGCCCTCAGGGTGCCTTCACATACCAGAATTGTCATGATATCCCTGGATCTCTGGAGACTTCCTTTTTTCAGCAGTACTGGGCTGTTAGTTTGATTCACCCTGTCTTGTGAAACAACGGCCTCAGAAGAGATTAGTCAAAACATTTTCAAGTAATTTTTTTTTTTCTATTGAAAATGGAGGGTTTCATCAAAATGCATTGCTATTAGCAACTTGACAGTCTTAATGAAGTATGAATAGGGAATGTTTCTCAGAGAGAGAAAGGAAAGGGGAGGTACAGACCGGAAGAAAGGAAGGAAGGCATGCAGTAAGGGAAACTAGCACAGCACAGTGAAATTTAAAATTCTCGTAGGATTTCTGTGAGAGTTTTATTAAACTCCCAGCTCTTTTGAGTTTGAGCTTCAGATAAAACTATTTAATAATTACTGCTCCAAGGGGAAAAAAGGAAAGCACTTGAAAAGAGATTTGTCCTACAACCTAGGACAGAATTTGCATAGATTGTCCCATTCTAACTGGATAGACGTAAGATTTGAACACCAAAATCTTTCTGTCAGGCAAGTGTTATAATGTGCAGTTCAGTTGCCGTGTTCTCACTTAGATTGCTCTTGTGCTTTTGGCATGGAAGGGGGACAGGATAGAAAAAAAATCCACATCTTTTTTGCACACTCATACCACTACAGAACAGAAACAACTGTTTGAATGTTAGAAAACTGTCATGAAATAAGAATGTTTTTTCTTAGGCCCATCTATCTTTTTTCCCAATAACTTTGTCCTGTGTTTTTATTTTATTTTTATTATTATTATACCACATTGTTTTTCCATTCCACATTCTATCTATCCTTTTTTACTATCCCTTCTCTATTCTTAGGTCTCTGCGTTTTTCATCACCAGCCATCCTTTTTCTTTTTCTCCTTTTTCTCCTTTCTTGCCATTCTCCTCCTCATGTATCTGCATGTTGTGAAGGAAGGAAACAATAAAGCAAATGCAAGTAAAAACATACTGTTGTGTCCATGGGGGACTTGGTAGAAGTAAATGCAATGAGCTGGTGATCTGAGGAAATAAAATAAATCAATTACAATTAAAATGCCAACCATCGAAAATGCAATATATTTTTCAGTATCAGAACTCAAATATTTATTCAAAGTGAATGAGTGATTACAGTATCTGTTCCCCTCATCTGTCTAGCTTTTAACTGTTACAAAATCCATTCAGTTTCTTTAAATGAAAAGTGGATTATATAAATACAGTATTTCATTATGAGATTCATTCTTTTGTGAAATAGTTTTATTTATTTGTGAACTAGTTTCCTAACTAGAGCTACTTGTAAACACTATTAAAACGAGACGTGTCTGAAAAACATGTACAAATGACAATGTACTGCTGCCAGTAGGCTTGGAGGGAAGATCCTGTGTGACCTGTATTACCCTGAGAGATGTAATTCTTTGGAATTGTTTATATATCAGGGTTTTTTACATGGATAGTATTCCTTGCCATCTCATTCCAGTCAGACAGGTACTGTATTTATCAGCAGGCCAATCTGTTGGTTTAAAATACAAGTTGGAGTATGGTACAATGGGGAATAAAATTGCTTCTTCACAAATGTGGAGTCAATATCTTTCTTGCCTTTATTAACCTTTATTAGCTAGTTACCTAACTAATAATTAGGCTTGGAGGAAGAGGTTTTGAGTTTGTTTTGGTTTTTTCCCCAGATAGTCGTTCGTTTTTTTGCATGGTAACTTTTCAGCTAGATTGGCCACTGAGCCAGCTAAATGAGTAGTAACACAAGTATGGATGCAAGAAAGGGGTAAGAACACGCAGGATAAGGGGTCCCTGAGATTTTGGTAGTTCGTAATATGTTTTGTTTGAATCTAAAAAAGAGCCTTACACAGAAATTATTTTTCGATGGAAGAGGTGAACTTTTGTGTACAATCTTATATCTGAAATTTCCCTGACAGACCAGACAGCCTCTAGCGTGGGACCCTCTTGCCATGGGTCCACAGTTCCTGCCAGGATCCTGCTCCAGCATGGGCTTCCTGTGAGGCCACAGCCTCCTTCGGGCATCCACCTGCTCCAGCGCTGGGTCCTCTCTCCATAGGCTGCAGGTGGATATCTGCTCCACTGTTAACCTCCATGGGCTGCAGGGGAGCAGCCTGCCTCACCATGGTCTTCACCACGGGCTGCAGGGGAATCTCTGCTCCAGTGCCTGGAGCACCTCCGCCCCCTCCTTCTTCACTGACCTTGGTGTCTGCATTGTTGTTTCTCTCACATGTTCTCACTCCTCTCTTTGGCTGCAGTTGTGAAGGTGTCATCCCCCCCACCCCTTCTTAAAAATGTTTATTACAGAGGCACTGCCACCATTGCTGATGGGCTTGGACTTGGCCAGTGGTGAGTCTGTCTTGGAGCCAGCTGCTGTTGGCTCCATTGAACACAGGGGAAGCTTCTAGCAGCTTCTCACAGAAGCTGGATGCCCTGTAGCCCCTCTGCTACCAAAGCCTTACCATGCAAACTGAATACATTAGGTTTTTTTAAAGAACTAATTTAATTTACTTACTGGCAGAAATACTTAGGTTTTTGACAGATTCTTTGTCAATGAGCAGAAATGGTTCCTGGAATGTTCTGAGGAAGTCTACAGCAGAGTAAAGTAGAGTGATGGGACCGAGTGGTTTGGAAGATTAAAATTAGGACTGGAACGTTTCCATGAAGGCAAGTGAAGAGAGGGGACCTCTCAAACAATGTTACAGGAGAAGGTTTGGTTGCAAAAGGCAGCAGTGACATTAGTTCAGGTTGCTGTGATACAGCCGCTGTTGTGCACGTACTTTGTGAAATGCCTGTGTCTTGGGTCAATCTGTAAATTAAAAAAAACATGCTTAATTAGCTGTTTACTGGCTCCTGACATTGGTCAGCCACTTCAAGTGACAAAGGATTTGGGGAGAGGGGGACATCAGCAGGTTTCTTCTCAGGTTACATAATTATTCTTTTCCTCAATAGGTCAAAGTGAAACAAAATATTGTGTTTGGCTCAAAATATTTTTCTTGTAGTTTTTTCACTATAAAAAGAAATAAGACATCTTGACATTTTCGTTTAAGTTAAACTTGAATCTTACTTACTAGTCTCCAAACCAGAAATTTCTCCCATCACTTTTGTGCCTTACCTTTTATTTCCTCTGCATCTTAATTTCAAGTATCTAAAGGGCAGAAGACATCTTCTAGATGTTCTGTCCCTGCCAAAGGCCAGAGAGATATAGATTAAATACTTAGTGAAAAAAATCGTATTTTTATTTGGGTTTAGATTAAATTTAAACCTATATTCTGCTACTCAGTCTAGTGCCCTCTTCAGTATCCTGGCTTCTTATTTAGGACAGAAGAGTTACTAGCTACTAGTTGTGGGTTGCAGGAAAACAAGCTTCTGAAATGTTATGACAGGTACAAAGTATTGTTTCTTTTCATTCTTTTCTGTGTCAAAAAAAAAATTATAAACCCTTCTAGAGATGTATAATGATAAAGGCAGAAACCTATGCAGCTGTCTTACTAGATTTCTTCAACCAAATTCAATAAAGAATGAGTTACGTGAGTTCATGTCTCTGCTTTCCCCACTGAGATGTCAAAATCAGGATGAGTGAGTGCATGCTTTGAGAGCACAGATTTTAGGGATAAAAATAGCTCTTGCTGGTAAGTTTGCAGATAGATACATAGGCAGAATAAGGGCAAAGACATTAATGAAATAAAATTAAGCTTGGATAGAAGAAGCAACTTTCAGTCTTAGGAAAGGCTTTGTTTGCAGAGTAGTTGGCAGTTCCTTTGAAACAATGCAATTGCACTGGCACTAATAGCCATGGTAAGAGGAATTTCAGATCGAAAAGCAAATGACACAGAACAAAGTAAGTAAGGCAAAGGTGTTGCGAAGTCACCTACTTTCAAACACAGGGGGATGTGTCAGTGTAAGAATAGTCTGTTCAGATCTGCTCAGCATTACCAGGAGCACCAAACTGCAGGTTTGATCAGAGACCAAGAAATTCGCCTTACTGAGAGATTTGCTTCTTCATAAAGTTAGGGCTGAGGCAGGTGACTAGCTGTTGCTGAAGGCTTCTCAGGCTGTCTTGATTTTTATACAGCTCCTACATGTGTTACAAACTCATTCTCATAGTGGTAAATGTAACAGTGAATGAGAGCTAAATTTGTTACATTGTCAAATGCTGTTTTTCAAAGACAAGTTGTTATTATACTGGCAGACATACATAGTTTTCTGGGATTAGTTTTGTTTGGGGTTGAGGGTTTTTTTGTGTGTGAGTGGTTTTCTCCCTATGACCAGCGCTTGAGGTGGGTGGCAGACTCACCTTGGAAACAAGAAAATTGTAAGAGAGTGCTCAGAAGGAAGACATGACCTTCATTGAATCAGGTGGGTTTTGCCTAAGATTACTGGTAGGAAAGACAGTTTCTGAAGTTTTTGGCCATTTATTTGTGCATGTTTGTGTTTGCAGGAGTCTGCAACAGATGCACACAATGCTGCCTAGGTTGGGACTACACAGTAAATTTTAGTGTACTAACAGACGGTACTTTCTTCGTGGCCACACCCTTTACGTGCAAATGCAAAGCACTTCAGAGTAAACAAAGTCACCTTCTTTCTTTTCCTGCTGGTAAAAGTTCCTGGGTTTCAGCCGGTGAAGTCACTTTCTGTGAGCCTGGCTCTTCAGCTGATTACTTTCTACACCTAAGGAAAACCCAGCAAGGCTCTAGCAATCATCTCTGCTCTTGATCTGGAAATTCTGTCCCACAGAGTGGAAAAAAAAGGATTTTTCTTGCTAGTGCAAGTGACATCAGCCACCTGGAGAAGGCAGAATCAAGGACCCTATGGACAACAGTCTTCCCAAGACAGCCCTTTCTCCCCAAGTTTCTTTCAAATGATGTATATATTATTCTGTAATGCTACACAAATCACAGTTGTCAGCAGCAGTATATAATCACAGCTACCATTTGACACCAAATACCCAGACAGTATGCAGAAAATTGTAATGAACTATTATGTATTTATCATCAAACCTAAGAAACACCAGTGACGATTTTTATTTGTTATGTAATGTCTTTGAGTTGCCTTTGAAGAGCAAGTTAAAAACAAGTTACTCAATCATTGATAAAGAAAAGGGGATTTTGTTTGTTTGGTTTTGTGGGGGTTTTTTGTTAATATATTTGCTCTGGAAAAGAATAGTGCTAATAGTTACTCCATATATTATTTAAGAATTAAAAATTATAAAAATAGGATCATAGAGTTGTCAAAGAGTATTGATCTGCAAACATGTTATGGTACTGAAAAATAAACCACCTCTGAAACAAGGGGTTTCTCTGATGTTCAGAAGTTTTCATCACTGTATTGCACTAGGAGTTACTGGTTCATTATGATCCTAGTGTGAAAGGCACTTAGACTCTGTAAAGTATCCTTTAAAATGGTGTTTGTTAGAGCTAATGCTGTAAAGTAAGAGAGAATAGTTGAGATTATTTTATGTCCCTTCACATGCTGGGGACCCCAAGGTGTGCAGCACCTAATGGGCCTCCACTCAGTGCTCTGCAAGCTGTACAGACACTGTCCAACAGGTTTCCCCCATTATAGTCATTTGAGCTACCCTAGGATTTTTCTTGTAAGATAGCAGCTCTATTCAGTATTTCAACTGTCAAACTAAAAAGGATGTTTACATGAGAACATCTTGCTGTGCAAGGCCATGCAGGTGGTATAGTCACCAGTACCAAGAGGGACCTCATCAGACTGGAGAAATGTTCTGACAAAGCTCATGAAGTTCAACAAGAAGTACAAAGTCCTGTACCTGGGGAGGGACAACCCCATGCACAAGTATATGCTGAGGGCCACCCAGGGCCACCATGCTGAAAAGCACCTTTGCAGAAAAGGACCTAGGGAGTCCTGGTTGACATCAAGCTGAACATGCGCCAGCAATATGGCCTTGTGGCAAAGGTGGCTAATGGTATCCTGGCCTGCATTAGGGAAAGTATTGCCAGCAGTTTGAGGGAAGTGATCTTTCCTCTCTGCTCAGCACTGGTGCGGCATACCTGGAGTCTTGTGTCCAGGTCTGAGCTTCCCAGATCAAGAGAGACATAAACATACCGGACAGAGTCCAGCAAAATGCCACAAAGTTGATGAAGGGACTGGAGCATCTCTCCTATGAGGAAAGGCTGAGAGTGGTGGGACTGTTCAGCCTGGAGAAGAAAAGGCTCAGGCAACTTACAAAGTTGCCCAGAGAGGTTGTGGAGTCTCCATACTTGTGGATATTCAAAAGCGGTCTGGACGTGGTCCTTGGCAACATGCTCTAAGTGGCCCTGCTTGAGAAGTAGTGTTGGACCAGATAACCTCCAGAGGTCCCTTAGGACCTCAACCATTCTGTGATTCTGTGTTTCTGAGCTGGCTGGGTTTACCTCACAGGCAGGGGATTTGCACAGCACAGTACAGGCCTGGCATCCTGCTCATGGGAACTGTTATGTGGATCTCTTAACTCCTCGACATACAATGGTCTTCTAGTCAGGATTACTACAATGATTTAACCATGCTTGATTCACATAAAATTTTTTAATAGCTTGGAAATTTTTAAACAAATATGATTGATTGTGATAGTACAATTTTATTCAAGCATAGGCCTTGTAGGACTAATACCTTTTATATTCACTTTGTGAAGTGTAAAGATTTATATTGGGAACATATACAGCCTTCAGCAAAGCAGGATACCTTGTTCTAATTGAACCTTTAAATTCCTGAACTGTACTTAATTTATAAGAATATGGAACTCATTATGGCTAAACTCTCACATATTACTGTCATGTTTTGGGGTTTTTTTTCCCTCCTCAGAGGAAAGAAATCTGACATGATTTTCCATTTATTGTATTTTGCTCAGTTGTCAGAGGAAGAATGTATTCGTTTCTTTTTTCTTTGTTTTCCATGGAAAATCTGGTGAAAATTATTATTTGGATTATGGACCAAATAGTTCTTCCTTGCAACATATGCTTTCAAGTGTCCAATGGGTTGTTTGTTAACAAGACAAGGAAGGAATATGTGCATTTTTTTCTGAGCTGAAATATGAATATAAGCAGATTTTGAGGGCTTTTCTTTTTTTGCAGCTTTTAACAGGGTTGTTACTATATCAAACTTTGTCAGTATTCCCTGCAGCAAGAAAGGTGTAAGAATTTCCTTTTTCTTTCCTGCAAAAAAGAAAAGTTTTGAGACTTAGCATTGTGTTCCCTATGTATCTGTCCAAGAGATAAAACTGTCACACTCCATCCTGGCTTTCGTACATTGCAATAGCTTTGTCTTTCCTTAATTCAGCTGGAAGGTATGCAGACATGATATTGGTGTTCAGTTTTCTTCATAAAAATTACAAGTATTGTTGTTTCATCTGCTTTTTAAATACCTCTCTTCGTTCTCAGAATTAGTTACTAAAACTTGAGAATTTCAGTTTGCACCTTTTGGTTTTTTCCGAGTTCCACATGGAAGAATGAATACTCAGTTTTCTTACTGTTTTGCAATAGAGTGGGGATTGCCTTTCAGTGATTTCCTTACTCTGCAAACTTTTTCAAACTAAGAGTTGCTACGTTGACAGGTCTTACTGGATAATTTGAATTTCTGAATGCTAGTTTATCGCAGCTCTTATGCTGTATCAGCAAAATACAAATGCAGTTTCAAAACCTGACTTGGGAAATCAGTGGTGAAACACTGCTGCAAACAAAAGTCTCATACCTTATCCTATGAATATTTCAGTGTTGTTCAGTATTGCCTATTGGCTGTATATAGTTAACTAAAAAACATTCATCCTAATACTCTAAGGGTAAATTGCTATAAAAATGACTAAGGAATTGCTAGAATTAAATGCTATATATAAGTCTACCTGCAGGGAAGCTCTACTTTATGGACTCATTTAGACATTGACAGCCTAAGATATGGGCAAAGCCATTCTTGAGTTTTGCAGTATTTTCGAAGTAATAAAATTATGTTCAAATGGTTCTGGAGTTTCCTGAAAGTCAGTTAGTCCAGTTTTATTGCTTCTGGGTATCCGAGTTAAAAATGAATATGTATGAACTAGAAACAAGCATTTTAGGTTTTTATTTACAATGTTCAGGGATTTTCTGACACTTGAAAGATTAAAATGGTTTGTAGCTCTCTACAGTTAAAGTGTACTATGCACCTGATATTTTCTATACAAATTTTATTTGCACTCTAATGGCATTACACCTATAAAAAGGCAGAATTATTTATATTAACAGTAGAGCAGTAGCATACATTTCTTTCTAACAATATGTTAACCATTGTCTCAGAGATTTTTAAAAGGTATTATGCATATGCTCTACAAATTTCTTTATACATTTCTCAACATGTTATCTTTTTGTGGATATTTTAGAGCAAGGATAAATTGACTTAATAACTCTGTGTGCCTTAATTTTAAAAATCTTGACTATTTGTCTCCTGAATAATTGCTGTATTGGTGATTATTTACAAAAAACATTTACAACTCTGCACAGTGAATAGATTGGTAAGAAAAAAATATGTACTAAATGACTTATTTTTTCTGTCTCCCAATCTGTGATAAATGATTTTGCTTTAAAAGCAAACAAGAAATACATATAGCCCAACACTATAAAATAAATAGCAATTTCTTTTTCTAGAATGAGTCTTTATAAATATAACTACAGCGCCGTGCTTACAGGTCAGTAAGTTGATTTTTCTTACTATACTTACTTATATTGTCACTTACTATACCATAAGTGACAATAAAAGGCAGTTAGCTCTACACAATCAACCATGTGCATTGAACCAATACTTACGATGTGATAGGTTTAAGAGAAATATTGTCCATGTAAGTAGAAGGCATTATAAATCCTTTTGTAAGCATATAAAATATTTTCTATAAAAATTTCCCTAAGAACTCTAATACAATGTTTATTATCCACAGGATTTCTTTATACAAGCTACACTTCTAAAAAGACGTTTAATTGCAGTGCTACAACTACAGACAGCGCAGAAGTTCCACAATGATCTGGGTTGTATGATTCAAAATCCTTTCTATTTGTTGAGTCATCAGGGACAGGAAGTTATATTCACTTATCTCAGGTGAGGCTCTCAGTGGATTTGAAGATGCAGTTTAAAAGGGGGCAAATGTGAATGGGAAAATTAGTAAGCTTCTTTCAATTATATGGCTGGGCTTGACAGGGAAGGAAGACTGTGTAAGCAGGTGGGATGCTGGATATCATGAACAGAACTTTATGATAAATGAACCAAATTGCTACAAATTGGAAGTGAATCTAGAGAGAACTCTTTGGGATATTTTTGATAGGTATACTGCTTGGAATAATAGTAAAATTCTTATATTTCTATTCATAATCATATTATGGCCAGAGAAAATTTGAATTACTGCAAAATCATTGATGACTGGATGTGTTGGATAAATACTTTTGAAATTCCTTCACAGCACTTGTTGCTGTCTTCTGTTTGTCTTTCATTCATCATTGTGTGGCCTTTATCAACATAGGTAAGAGAGGGCACCTTATCAAATTGATGAAGTTATTCTTACAGTAACAAGGGCAAGCTGCAATATAAGCCTTTGAAACAGTCTTGGAGTCTTGCTGAATACTTTTATTAATCTTCAGTTGATAGTGCAGACAAAGTTTCAGAAAGTGATAGGCCATAATGAGGCAGAGCAGGGCTCCATCTGCTCCAATATTCAGCTTGCAACAGTGGTCATTAGCAGGTTCATAACAAAGGATTTATGCTGAGGGAAATGTATTTCTTTTGAGTAATCTTTCATATGCTAGTGATGTGTGTCTCAGATGCTTCCAGATGTCATACTTCTGTATTCAATAGTCCTATATGGGTTTTGTCTCTGTCAGTTTGTCTAGTCCTGTTTTGAAACCAAACTGTGAGCTTCTACTACATCATCTGGCATGGAGTTCCACATCTTAACTATATATTGTCTTCCCTTTGTTTTGGCCTGTGTTCCTGTTACTATGTATGGTGAATCCTAATACCTGGGTTGGAAAACACAGTGAACACCACATTCATATTCAACTTCTCTACTTATAATTTTGTATTCCTTTATGATTTCCCACTCAGTCATGTATCTTGTAGGCTCAAGAAACCTCAGCTATTCAGGTTTTCTTTATAGGAACTATTTTATCATTGCTGAGGCCTCTGAGAGAAAAGGACTGGAAATACGCATAATATTCAGATTTTTACGTACCATGGGTCTACACAGTTATACAATGATATTTTCTCTTCATTTTCCTATCCTTTTTCTAACAGCTTATAACACTCAATATTATTTTTTCTGTCATTTGACTGCATGTTGTAACTCAAAGAACTCTTTCTTGCCTGATATCTCAGAAGCTCCGAGCACATCATTGCACAGATAAAACAGAGATCGCTTTTTTCAGTGTGCCTCACTTTGTATTTATCTACACTAAATTTTGGCTTCCTGTTTTTGCAGTTAGTATGATGAATGTCATTCCTGCGGTTTTTGCAATCAGCTTTTCTCTTTTCTATCGTGACTGATTTGTATTGCTAACAACCTTTGCTACCTCCCTGATATTTCCTTATCAATTATGCACATAATACGGAGCATACCTCATGGTGATTTCACTAGCAACTTTCCTGTGCCATGGAAAATTATAATTTGTTCTATGTCTTTTATCTTTCCACTGCTGTTTAATCTTTATGAAGGCTTGTTATTCCTTAGCCATTTAGCTTCTTCAAGAATTATTGATGATAAATTATGTTGAAAACTTCTTGGAAATCCAAGTAGACTATAACAAGTAGATTTCTCTTATTCATGTACTGACTTTTTCAAGGAACTCTATCAGGTCTTTGATGTCTTTGATGTGTCTTACAAAAAACATATTGACTCTTTCTCAGTGTATCATATCTATCCACTAAGTTCTGCTCCTTATTATAGTTTCTAACAATTTTCCTAGTGCAGGCATTGAAGTCAATGGTCAGGAGTTCCGCAGAACTCCTTGGTAAAAGAAGCTTAACAAACAGGTGTCCCATTAGCCATCTTCCAGCCTTCTGGTGCTTGAAAAGAGTCAAGGGAAGGGTTTTACACCACAGCAGTAGCTCATTGTTTTAAGCTCAGATTTTTCTGGAAGTGTCAGATGGATATATAAACAGGCAGTTATCAATCTCTATCATTCTAACCTTCTATCAACTTTGTGTTTCTTTTTTCCTTTTTTTATTCTGTCTTTTTCACTCCTTGCCATATTGTGCATATGCCTACGTTATGAGCTCTCCAAAGTATCAAAAGTCCAACTTGATTTCTAACATGTTACATTGAAAACAAGCAAAATTTTAAAAGCTGAAAATAGATGAATCCAAGCAAAAATACCTAAACTCACAATTCTAATAAAGTGTGAAGATGGAAATCAGCAGACCAAGACTTATGTCATGGATATAGACTTAATAAAGCAAAAAAATTTCTGTTAATTTGGGCATCCCTAATTTGAAACTGGTCCAAATAAAAAACAGTCTTATGGACAACAGTAAATAAGCATTCAAATCACAGCTGTCGCATCCACCGCTCTGGGGGACCTCACATGAGAAATGTCCCCTTCTCTACGCCATTCCAGGAAGAGATCATGAGGAAAACAACCCACAAGAAAGGGCCTGGCTGACAGTGAATTACTGCTGGCTAAAGCTTAAGGCCATGTGTTGAACATGTAGCCTCTGCTATGTCACTCCTCTCTTCTTACTACCTTTTCGCAACCATAACATATTTCCCTTCTTTCCTATTTCTTTGTTTTCTGCTTAATAGGATCTGACATATTCAGTCAAAACTATTGTGAACTGTGACCAGAAAAACAACTACACACACTGTCATAACCTGACACGGATAAGATTTTGCTTACGGTTGTTACAGTGAGAAGAGGCTAGTGGCTGCCTCTCAAAAGCAGCAAGGTTGCAAACAGCAGTAAGCATCACATACACAAATGGCATTTTATTTCTCTCTTTATTTTGTTTTCTGCACTTTCCTGTGCATTTGTCTTCAAAGCAGCAGGATTATTTTTCAGCACAAATCCAGCTCATCTCACCTTACTTACTTCTTTGCCTCAAAAAGGACGGGTTTTTTCATCTTTAGCTCTAATACATGCCAAACTGTTTTTCCCTCTGCAATTTCTCTGAAGTAGTGAGGGAAAGAAAGCAAAAGACATTGTCAAAATAAAGAGCAAAATACTTTGTATTTCAAGATTTAACTGTTTTTCCTATCTTTCACTGTACCTCTAACAAGAACGTAGCCAGCTGAGACCCATATTCAAAACACTGAATCTTGTTTAACAGTTTAGTGTTGTTCAGTGACAAGGTTGTCTTTGTCTTTGCATCTCTGTGTGGCACCTTGGGCTCAAGTGTTCCATCAAAGTCTACACAGCTCCTCACAGTCGTCTTTATTCTGGGCAGGCATCCAACCTCATTGTCAAGAAACAAACATTTAAAGGCCAACTGCCTTCAGTAGCTGCTGCTGGTTTAGACTTGACTCTGCCACCCATTTAGAATAGAAACTATGAAAACATGAAGCAATATTCTATGAAGAAAATGTGCCCTTGGAATGTACTAGATTCACATCCTGAAGCATCCTGAAGCTTACTCTGATAGTAAATTTAATAAAAAAGTAGAAAAATAGACCAAGACTTCAGTCTGACAGCTCGCTCTTTCTAGAATGTGAGTGTGGGAACAGGGGAGACTATTTCTAGGACAGGACATTTTTTATAGGTGTTAAAGTTGTATTTTGACTGGTAAGAATGGCCAGCCTTTACCATATTTATCTTTTGTATTCCTCATACACCAGATCAGTGTTGGACCACCATTTTGTGGGTATTGTAGAAAAATTTCACAGTGAACTCACAACCTAATTAGGGAAAAACAAGTCAGAATCTTAGATTTAACAAACAGGAGGAGAGGAAGGATGAAAGAAACCACAGCAAGAACATGGTTTTTGTACTGCTAGACTTAAATACTGAGATAAATGACAGCTTATGTGCTGGACTGAGTGTAAGCAGCTGTTCTGCTAATTGTACTTCTTCCCATGTGTGGTAGTGCTAACACTATTGCATTGGAAAGACAAGAGATAGAAGCAGGAACGTCAGAGAAAATACTTTTTTCCAGTTCTTTTGTCCCTTTTAAAGAAGAATCTGCAGTAAATAGTCACAAAGAAGTGTTTTGCCATTTCCTTCAGTGACAGAAAGAAAGCATGTCTTACTGTTTTATTGAATGTTTTCTTTGTCCAATATTTATGTATTATAGGAATATGGAGAATTTAATATTTTACAGGGATTTTTTTTTCTTCTCAGTTGGCATTTCATAGACCTGTACTGATCTCTATCATGACAGTAATTCACAACTATAAATGTATTTGTTTTTAAAGCTCTGTGATACAGGAAAAGTTCTCCATTTTATAGATGGAAAACAGATACAGACAGCAGACAAATGGCTGGCTCAGTCTCAGAGGAAATCTTGATGTGCAGTAAGGAATACACTCAGGAGACCCTGATACTTAAAACTGCTGTCTTAATCACTTGCTCATTGGTATTTTTCTTGTGCATATGCTGAATACAAGCACAAAAATGGCTGAACTGGACAAAACCCCTATTTGGTTGCCTTTACAGTACGCAGCAGTAGGTAGTATGTAGAGTTGCATCTCCTGAATATTTTCACAGTTTGGGGCTGTTTGTGGCTCAAGGTATTTGTGGTTTTGAGCCACAGAAGGTGTCTTTGTATTTGATATTACTCAGTAGAGTTTTCTTTCAAAAGGTGGACTAATTTACCTTCAAAGCAGATTACCTGTCAAAGAAGGTACCTTTCAAACTTTCAAGTGTTTGAAATACACTGTAGAGATGAATTACAAATTTAAATGTACATTTCTCTTTTGAATCAGGTACCTTTAGTTTTACCTAATATTTACTAGGTTTTGCTCTGGAAAATACTGTGAACAATAATTTCATATTCACCTTTTCCAAGTCAATTATAATTCTTTTAATAACAGTAATATGCCTCCTTGGTTGCCCCTTTTCCAGTTAGAGTTCTTGTCTTTGTAACCACACATAAGCCATTAATGTTGCTCTTCTCTGTTCCTGCTCCAGTCCAGCTATAGCCTTCCTGAGATGGGAAGATCAGAACTGCATTCAGGATGCATGACGTGGCCACATTATAGGTTTATACTGTTAGTTTATGCTGGTTTGTGCTCCATTTTTTTCCTAATAATCCCTATTAGTCTGTTGTTTGGTTTGTTTTTTGTTGTGTTTTTTTTTTCCCAAATAATGCAAATACAGCAGATACAAGCAAGCAAGCAACCCCAGCCCCAGGTTTTTGGATTCTTTTGTCATTAAAAAGCATTCATGATACTTTGAATACCTGATACACCACCCCCCCCACCCCCCCCCCCCACCCACCCCCTTGAAGAGCTATCTAGGAACGGGAC
>JAVJGI010000115.1:0-17907 GCA_035590275.1 Ibycter americanus
AGTGACCTGATCTAGTGAAAATGTCCCTGCTCATGGCAGAGGGGTTGGACTAGCAGGGACTCTGAAGGTCCCTTCCACCTCAGACCACCCTGTAAGTCTATGACTTTCTGATCAGCATGATAACTGCTCCCCACACCCAGCTCCCTTTTCTGATAAGGGAGAGCAGTCACTGCCACCACTCGCAGCCGTCCGGCTCTGGGTTTCATGCAGACCCTGCTTTCCTCTCAAAAGGGAAATACATTCAACAGGCACAGGGCTTCAGGGCTCTCTGTTGCTGTGATTCAGAAGGATCGTAGTGCCCACAGCACTGGAGCACTGGCCAAAAACCCTGAGCTAGAAAAGGCTCCCCTCACCCCTTCTTCTCCCTGGCCACTGGGACTGGCTTCAAAGTCACCTAAAAAAGTCTCCCTGCTCCCCTCGCAGCACTAACTATGAGCACGTGTCCTTTCCTGCGCCTGGGTTCATGGCCATCACCTCACCACGTCTTCCCATCAAAATCTCCCAGGCACAGGGCTTGCTCCAACCCAGAGCTGGCCGGCTCCTGAGGCACAGCCAGGGCTTGGTCCTCCAGACAAGCATGTCAGAAGTCCAGACCTCAGGATGAAGCAGCTTCCCCATCATCTAGCGAGCTGGGACAACCAAAAAACCTAATCCTTCCCTACCACTCCCAGTACACGTAATCCTATACGAAGGTCCAGCAGGTCCAGGGTGGGTGTCCCTGTGCTGGCAGCTGAACAAGGAATCAAGATCATTTACATGCACCGTACACTCTGATCGGCTGTTTCAGTTGTGCGAGGTTAGTAATCATCACTGCTGCTCTACTCTAAGTTAGAAGCATGCCTCTCGAGCACTCACAGTGCCAGGGTAATGACCCTTGGAAAGCACCAGCAAGGTGAAAGAGCTCAGCACCGCGACCTCAGTCTAGCTAGAAGAATGGCAGCGTACTACAGAGATCAAATCTAAAGCATGTTGACAGGTGCTGAGTTCAAGCACTTTCAGACTAGGATTTCAAGTCCTAGGCACCACACACACTTCTGTGCAACACTCATGCATCTTTTGCTCGAAGGCATTGGGATTTCCACTTCTCTACTTGGACGGGAATGCATCCCAAAGCTTCCTTGTTATGATCACTGGCAGGGACTCATAGCTCAGTCTTGGAAAAAGGGGGCAATTAAGGGATTTACAAATGCTGTGGCAAGCTGGGAGCAAAGAAGGGCCGAGCATCGTTGCAGGGGCACACCAAGAGGCACTTCTCAGCCCTGCAGAGACGAAGCCAGCCCATTCCCCCCAGCTCCTGGGGCCCCCAAGAGCAGCAAGAGGAGCTGAGGGAACAGACCTCCAGCTCTTACCAACACAAAACCTCTCTGCTTCGCATTTCCAGAAGATGCAATTGCTTCCACCCCTGGATGAGTGAGTTCAATGACATAATTAATTGGCACCGGTTGGAGGAGGAACAGGAGCTGAGCGAGAGGGTTTTGGCACAAGACCCATTCGCCGTGACAGCCGGAGGGGGGCAGAACTGCTCCGTGGCGGCCGGCCAGCTATAAATTTAGAGTGATCATTACTAAGGAAACTTAAGACCTTTCCCCCCTTACGGGTGAAGCGATCTACCTACAAAGCTGTGAAAGAGAGAGGAGCTCAAGCAATGCAGCACTAACTGCTCTCAAAGCCCTCACCCAGTTTGTCTGTGGATGTGATAAGATCGGCTGGAAGGGAGGAGTCCAGATCTGCATCCAAGATGCCCAGTGGGTCGAGTTGTGCTACATGATGCCCTCGAATCTATGAAATGGGCCAGGAATGGAAAGGAGAACAGGTACCAAGAGGGAGAGGGGAAAGGGAGAAAAACAAAAGAGGGGAGGGGTAAAAAAGTTAAATTACATTAGAATTAATTTGCAGAGTAATTCTCACCGACGTTTGGAGAAACAGTTACTGGCGCATCATCAAAATTTACACAACTAATGCCGAGAGGATCAAGCTTTGCAATGTGATGACCCCTGACCTGGAAGCAACAACACAGATTAGTCATTAATTAAGTTAATTGAAGAGACGTTCCTTTAAAAAAAAAAAAAAAAAGCATGCAATTTCCCTCTTTACATTTTCTGCAGAGCCACCCCAATTTCTACTTTCAGCTACAGCACGTAGGTGTGAGTGTCTCCAGCTGCAGCGACCGCTCTCCTCTGCCTGCAGCCAGACTTCAGCGGGGCGGGCAGAGGGACGGCGATCTCCTTCACAGCAGACCTTCCAGAACTGAGGTCCGAGGGTCCCCCACCGCTTTCCCAGCGTCCAACCCGAGCACCTGCCCTCTACAGATGCAGTAACTCCACACCAATGGTTTCTTCCTAAGCATCACAGAAACGAAGAGGCAATTTTCCAGATTTTGGCAGATTCTGCCAACACGGCAGAGAAAACAAGCATTGCCACCAGCAGTAGCTCCTGAAAGGCAGAGGAACGTGTCTGAGGAACATCTGCCTGTCTGTGCTATTCGAGGTCAGCAGCTCACAGCATCCTTTTGGAGAGAGGAGCCTACAGCAGGACTGGGAGTCCTCTTCTGGGAAGGGGCAGGTGCGGAAACACCAAAGGGCTTTGGCACCAAGAGCCTTGGCAGCTCCCCGTGGTGCCCGTCAGGCCAGGAGTCACCACACTGGGTTTGAATCCACATCAGAAGCCACAGAGAACAAGGAGAGGTAACGAGGAGTTCTGCTTCTCACCTTCACAGGAGAAGGTGCCCACGGAAGGACCCCAGCACATCTCGCTGGGCAAACTGATTTCACCTTGGTGGCCAGCACCGCACATTGGCAAGCCATGGTTTATTTCTTGACAGCTCCTGCTCTTGAAGCTTCAGGCTCAGCTACGCTGGGAGCGGGGCAGGAAACACTGCTGCTGTGGTATGGGGTGCGGTGCCTTCTTTGCACTGTGAAAATGATCCTCCCGGCCATCAGGTCTGCTACCAGTTAGAAAAAGCACTCACATCCAAGGGGATTACTAAACCCCTTTACAAACCAGACATGCTGATCTGACCTTATTTACCACGAAAGCGTTCCCATTCTGAGTATCCCAAGGGGACTTTAGGAAAGGATTTTTGTGGCTTTACCAGCCAAAGAGCCTGGAATCAGCCACAGACATTATGGCAAACCGCTAAGAAAGCCCCGATCCCCCCATGCTCTCTGCAGCGTGCCCCTGCGCACCAGTGGTTGCACGGAAAGCTCTTCTTCTGGGCCAGCTTTGTCTGGGAACTATTTGCTTGTCCATCTGGCAACAAAGCGCCAGGCCTAGCCCATCACTTAGCAGTTGGCAGGACGCAAGCTCACCAGCCTGATCCCCATGGCCAGGATGCTCTCACTGGGACCTGGAGGCCACTTTGTCCAGCAAACAGCTTTGACCTGGGGGTGACCGGTAGCTTTGAGTTCAACTCAGCAGTTTGCAAGTACACAGCAAACGCTCAAATCGGTGTGGGAGCAAGGAGATGGCCTTTTCCCCCATAGGAGCCATGCTGCTGGTTATTCTCCACATGCGACACAAGCCAAAACAAGAAGCCCAATGCAAAAAAAGACCACAGCAGATCTCTGCAGGAAGTATCACGCTCGTAGGCTCGGATCCTGACGGGGGACTTCAACCACCCAGGCATCCGCTAGAAAAGTGGCACAGCGGACTGCAAGCAGTCCAGGAAACTACTGGAGCACGTTGAGGACAACTTCCTAGTAGAGATGATGGAGAGCCCGACCAGAGGAGAGGCACTGCTGGATCTGTTGCTCCCTAATGCAGGACAACTTATTGGAGAGGGCGAGATTGGAGGCAGCCTGGGCAGCAGCAATCACATCCTGGTGGAATTCTCAATCTTGAGGGGTAAAGGACGGGTAAAAAGTAGAGTCAGGATCCTAAACCTCAGACAGGCAAACTTTCAGCTGGTTAGGGTGCTAGTGCATGGATCCCTTGGGAAAGTGCCCTTGGAGGCAAAGGAGTGAACAAGAGCCAGGAGATATTTAAGGATGTTTTTCTTAGGGCACAAGAGCTCTCAGTCCCAATGTGCAAGAAGTCAGGCAGGGAAGGCAGGAGGCCAACTTGGGTAAGTCAAGACCTCTTAGCCAAACTAAAACAGAAAAAGAAAACGCACAGGCCATGGAGTCAGGGATATACATCCTGGGGAGGATTACAGGAATATGGCCTGAGAGTGCAGGGAGGGGATCAGGAAAGCCAAGGCACAGCTGGAGCTGAACTTGGCTAGGCACATGAAAAGTGACAAGGCGGCTTTCTTAAGGTACGTGGGGCAACAAAGGACAATGAAAGAAACCATACCGCCACGATAAGCGAAACAAGACCTGGCTACAATCAACATGGAGAAGGCTGAGGTACTCAAGGTACTTTTTCCCCTTGGTCTTCACCAGCAAGTGCTCTAGCCATGCCGCACAAGTCACAAAATCCAAGGGCAGGGACTGAGACAATGAAGTACCACCCACTGCAGGAGAAGATCAGGTTCAAGACCATCTAAGGAAACTGAAGGTGCACAAGTCCATGGGATCTGACGAGATGCATCTTGTGGGTCCTGAGGGAACTGGCAGATGAAGTGGCTAGGCCACTGTCCATCATACTTGAGAGGTCATGGCAGACTGGTGGGAAGTTTCCAGTGACTGGAGAAGATGAAACGTCATCCTGTTTTTTAAAAGGGAAAAAAAGAAGACCCAGGGAACTACAGGCTGGTCAGTCTCACCTCTGTGCCAAGCAAGATTGTGGAGCAGATCCTCCTGGAAACTATGCTAAGGCATATGGAAAATAAGGAGGCAACTGGTGACAGCCAACACAGCTTCACTAAGGGCAAGTCATGCCTGACAAACTTGGTGGCCTTCTACACCAGGGTTACAGCACTGGTGGATGAGAGAAGCGCAACTGATGTCATCTACCTGGGCCTACGCAAAGCATTTGATACTGTCCCACACAACATCCTTGCCTCTCAACTGAAGAGACATGGATTTGATGGGTGGGCCACCCAGTGGATAAGGAACTGGCTGGATGGTCACACTCAAAAGAGTTGCTGTCAATGGCTCAGTGTCCAGCTGGAGACACCATGAGCAGTGTCCCTCAAGGGTCCACGCTGGGACCTGGTTTTGGCTGGGATGGAGTTAATTTTCTTCTCAGTAGCTGGTGCAGTGCTGTGTGTTGGACTTGGTGCAAGAGCAATGTCGATAGCACACTGGTGTTTTTGGTTGTCCCTAGGTAATGTTTATACTAAGGCAAGGACTTTTCGGTTTCTCAGGCCCTGTGAGAGGGCTGGAGGGGCACGGGGAATCGGGAGGGGACACAGCCGGGCCAGCTGACTCGAACTGGGCCAAGGAAGTATTCCATACCACGGGATGTCATGCAGAGCATATAAGCTGGGGGCAAAGAGGCGGGGGACATACAGCATTATGGCGTTTGTCTTCCCAAGTAACTGCTACGCGTGATGGAGCCCGGCTGTCCTGGGGATGGCTGAGCACCTGCCTGCCCATGGGGAGCGGTGAGTGAATTCCTTGTTTTGCTTTGCTTGTGTGTGCGGCTTTTGCTTTACCTATTAAACTGTCTTTATCTCAACCCATGAGTTTTGTCACTTCTACTCTTGTGACCCTCTCCCCCATCCCACCATGGGGGGAGCGAGCGAGCGGCTGTGTGGGGCTTAGTCGCCAGCCAGGGTTAAACCACAACATTTAACATCTTTGCTGGGGACACGGACAGTGGGATTGAATGTACCCTCAGCAAGTTCGCAGATGACACTGAGCCGAGTGGGGTGGTTGATACTTAAGAGGGAAGGGATGCCGTCCAGAGGGACCTGGGCAGGCTAGAAAGGTGGGTCTGTGTGAACCTCATGAAGTTCAACAAGGCCAAGTGCAAGGTTCTGCACCTGGGTCGGGGCAATCCCAGTCACAGATACAGGCTGGGGGATGACTGGATTGAGCCCTGTGGAGAGGACTTAGGGGTACTGGTGGATGAAAAACTGACTGCGAGCCAGCAACGTGTGCTCGCAGCCCAGAAAGCCAAGCATGTCCTGGGCTGTGGCCAAAGAAGTGTGACCCGCAGGTCGAAGGCAGCAACTCTCCCCTCTGCTCCACTCTGGTGAGACCCCCGCTGCAGTGCTGCCTCCAGCTTGGGGACCCCCAACACCAGAAGGATATGGCCCTGTTGGAACGAGTCCAGAGGAGGCCATGAAGATGATCAGGGGGCTGGAGCACCTCTTATAAGGACAGCCTGGGAGAGTCGGGATTGCTTAGCCTAGAGAAGAGAAGGCTCCAGGGAGACTTTAAAGCAGCTTCCAGTGCCTAAAGGGGGCTTCAGCAAAGCTGTGGAGTGACACTTCATCAGGGAGTGTAGTGATAGGATGAGGGGTAATGGTTTTAAACTGAGAGAGGGTAGATTTAGTTTAGATATTAGGAAGAAATTCTTTACTGTGAGGGCGGTGAGGCACTGGCACAGGCTGCCCAGAGCAGCTGTGGGTGCCCCATCCCTGGCAGTGCTCAAGGCCAGGCTGGATGGGGCTTGGAGCCACCTGGGCTGGTGGGAGGTGGCCCTGCCCACGGTAGCGGGGTTGGAACTAGATGATCTTTAAGGTCCCTTCCAACACACACCATTCTACAACAACAAGAAACAATGACATGCAACCACAGCTACAATTAAGAAGCCACTGCTGATGCCGCAGTGGGTCACTGCTCACCTATAATTACAGGGACAATCCAGCTCAATCCAATTAAGAAATTAATTGCCTGGTGGTTTAAGTAGGTTACCCACACAGGCAGGGCTTCCTCCTGCCTTCCCACTCTTCTGTACCTCCATACACTGCACTGAACTTCCCCGCCCAGACACCCCACTGCAGCTACAGCGCTCCGGTGACACCGGGGTAGGAGGGGAGGTGAATTTCTCACTGCAGACAGCTTAGAAAAATACATCCAAGAGCAACCACCTCCCAGTGCCATCATTCGGAGACTGAGGAAGTGACAGGAATGCAGAAGAGGTTACAGATCTTTTGTTCAAATCACTGACTTGGAGCTGCTGCCTCCAACCACACCAGTCACCACTTGTTTGAACTCAGTATCTGCCCGCTTGCTCCAGCAGCGAGAGCTGCACAGCCTTTAGAAACAGCTCACCAGGATCCGGCGGAGCTGGAGGGTGGCAGGGTGGTCACCTCCTGTGAAACCAGCCACAAGGAAAGATGCAGGTCCTCGCAAACAGGTCCCAGCTTCCCCTTCTTAAAGAAAAGCGTGGCAGTGCCCCAGCATTGACATCAGCACCTCAGCTGTGAAGGCGGGCAGGGCAGGGGCACCTTCTTCAAGCCAGAGAGCAAGGCCAAGGCTGGGCAGACCTTTGGACTTGTGCAGTGCTGCAGTTCTTGCCTTAACTGCAGCAATTGGTTGAATTCATGCTGTTGTTCAGCAGCAAACGGTTGAATTTTCCCCATACCTGAGCAGGACACAAGCTGCAGAGGGTGCTTTTCCGCAGGAATAGGTGAGAAGACCACGGTCACACCTCCACAGCAGCTGGGTTTGTTAAACTTCACACCGCAGCCTAAATTAGAGCCCCCGCACTTGACAAACCAGGGTGCAACCAAAGGTGAAAGGATGACACAGATGTAGGAACACATTTAAATGTTCTCTTGAGTTAAAATTGGCTGGCCGTCCCCTAGCCAGAGGATGTTTCCTTCCTGCTCAAAACCTGTTTCTCCCAAAAGGCTGACTTCGGCAGCATCGGTCCCAATTGCAGCCCAGTGGCACCACAGCCCTCTTCCATGCCACAAATCACAAGGAAACATTTCCTGAACTTTTATCTTAGGACCTCTGAAGTTCTCTCAGCAACATGAGGCAAGCAGGATATGTGTCCCACACCACTGCTGAGCATGGCAGGAGCCCACAGCACAGGAGCATCATTCCGGAGGCCAGCAAATCACCCTGTGTGGAGAAGACCCCCCCCTCCCTGCCACTGTAATTGCTCTGTTTGGGTGACAATAGCTTTAATCTTCCTATTGTCCAGCAAAGCAACAGCTGAGCTTCCGCCCCAACAGATCAGCAGCTCCTATTAAAAACCAGGCAGCGCAGCACACATCCTGCGTCCAGCACGCATCCTGCATGCTCTTCATGCAAAACACATGCATCAACCACACCAACCCCAGCCCACCACAGCCACTGCATGCCCCTCTACAGAGGACATGCTCCTCCTCCTGGCAAAGTCAGTCTCCTTACCTGATAAGCCCTGATGAGAGATTGCACTGCGAGATGGTCCTCCACCAGTTTATCTACGTTGGGCTGTGCTTGACCCAGGAACTGGGCTTGGGACAGCACGGAAAGGCTGGTACTCAGTGGAGGGGGGCTTTGGTAAGCGGTGCCTGGAGCAGCTCCAGCATTGGCATTGCGAAAAAAGATGTCCCATGACTAGGAAAAGGGAAAGAAGAGAGGCAAGAGGGTCATTACCCATGACTCAAAACACATCCTCACTCAAGGTTACTGGGGTCTCAGCATTATCACCAAAGCAGGGAGCAAAATTCCCTGGGGGCAGAGCTGCCTCCTCCCCGTGCCCCAGCGCCATGTAGCCGCTGCTGAAAACACCCACCTGCCTGGGACAGGAGAGCCCTAAAGCTCTCCCACTGTTCTGGTTACATGATTATCTTACTTCTCATCCATCTGGATTGTTTCTTTTAGCATGAGACTGTCCCCAGAGCCCCCCCGCCTCCCCAGGCCCCTCAGCAGCAGCACCCAGGACAGGACATGGGTGACACCCCTCGCTCAGCTCTCGAAATCACTACTGTGAGCAACGAGCCCCAGCCTGGTCTTCAGGCTCTTCTTTCCTTCTCTACAGGGCAGGAGACTGCCCTCTAAATACCCACAATATTTTCTGAAAAATATTTTTGCCTTGTAATCAAATATACCTCTTCCTCTTTTCCTTTATCTAAATGGCTTGAGACCCAAGTCCCAGCACAAGCTGTGCTGTCCCGCCCTCAACCAGCAATGGCTTTTTTCCTTTTCTGTCCCCTCTTCAGTTTTTCCCCCATCCTTTCAGCAACGCCAATGCCAGCACTATGCGGATACTCCTGTGCCAGCTCTCCCGTGCCCTTAGCAAGGCAGATATCACCTCTGCTCTTGTTCCCCTCTGAAGATGTGCACTTCTAGGTGTTAAGACAACAAAGCAAAACCCCCTAAAAAGCCCTCAACAGACTTGATGTAACTTTGTGGTATTCATCCAGCACTGCCTGAAGAGCTCAGAAATGTCCCAGGCCAAACTCAAGTTAATCTGTCCACTTGGAGAGGCAGCAACGGACCTGGGGCAGGGGAGAGACCAGCACAGCAAGGTCCAAGCCAGGGCCTCCGTCACACTGTCACCCCTGCCCGCTTCCTATATGCTACTGACCGACAGCAAAGGACAGGGGCAAGATGGAGCAGCACCTGCGTGCCCACATGTACCGAGTGCCAGCTACAGCAAAGCCCATCAGATCTGTGCGCTGGTTTCAGCCCGAGGGTCTCTCCACCGACCGGGAGCAAGAGCCCGGCACTCAGCTCCCTGCACGCCCCGAACCTTGTGCCTGCAGGGAACACCAAACCCAACTCGGCGATGCAGAGACGGGCACAGCACTGCCCAGCCAACCCTAGCACATTTAAACCAAGTCAAAAAGAGCCATGAGAGCAGCTCTAGTGGTGGTTTGGGGCAGAAAAAGCAGCTTTGCACCCTGGCAGCAGGGTGGAGAGGACTGAGAACCTGATCTTCGCCAGAGGAGCACCCGCTCTCCCCTTTCGCTGGAGCTCCTCTGGCTGCAGCACCCATCACATGTTCCAGGAAACTATTTACAGCCTGGACCTACCCAGACGCCCCATCACACGGCTGCACAAGGTGATTAAATTTAGAAACAGGTCACGCTGAAGGAACATAAATAAAATGTGGAACAATTTGGCACCATAATTGATAAACAATAGCTTCCCCAAAGGAAGAAAAAAAAACCACCCACAAACCAAAAAGCAAAATCAGAAAACACCCAAGCCCGTTCCGACCGCTGTCTGCTAAAGGAAATTTCAACAGGAAAAGAGGGAGAGCTGCTTTTTGTACAACCTTTACTGCTGGCCACCGGTGAGAGCAGCCCAGTCCCTTCCTCGGCCTCAGAGCTCAGGGCTGCCCCAGAAGCCTGCCAGCAGGAAGGATGAGCACCCCAGGACAGGCTCCGTGCCCTTCGGATGGGGAGGAATCTGGCTGGCTGCTTTGCTCGGTGGTTTAAGGTTGTTTAACACACTGGAAAATAAAGACAGGCAAGAGAAAGGGAGCATCTGCTAGCCCCAGAAGGGGCTGGCAGCAGTGCTGGGGGGACAGGGACAGAGCCAGGAGGCAGAGGTGTTGCCTTCATGACCTCCTCCCTGCCAACATTCAACAATATTAACCTCTTGGAGATGCAGTTTGCTTCTGTTTTGAAAGAAAAAGTTCATTTGAAGCTCTCCAAACAAGGTGCGGCACCGGCTCAGTCAGCTCAGCCACTTTCGCTAAATGCTTTATTGCCCAACGTAATTACAGAAGTGTTCAGGCTACCTGGCTGCAGGCTTTGCCCCCGGTGAAGGCTGTGGGCCTGATAAGCGCTATAAAAACGTCAGCTTTCAAGTTGCTGATGCAGTTTTGAATTCAAGAGTACTCAAGGGCCATCCCAGGGGTTTCTGGTGATCCATGGAGGTGCCTCTGGAGCTCACGTATCCCGTGGGAGAGGCTGAACAGCCACACCAGCACCATCCTGCTGTATCATGAGGAGAACTTTGCCTTAATCCAGCACATTATTCCCTCTCTGCCCACGGCAGCCCTGCGAGCACTCCTCCAGCTCCGAGCTCAGACTTTTTAGCACTTCATTTTTACCACTTCACCAAAGCCAGCACCTCCCGGCACCCAAGCGTGTAGGCAGCTCCCAGGTCTCAGCACGCTAAACACCACCAACCCCAGGTCCCTGCAATGACCGTCCCACAGCCACACATCCCACCACAGCCACGGCACAAGGCGTCAGCCCGGAGCAGCTTTCCCAGTGCTCTTCTGTGCCGCTGCTCCTGCGCCGGCGAAGCAGGGCGGGAGAGCCAGCTGCCTGCAGCAAGCCGGGACAGCTCAGGCTTTAGAGGGATTCTGAGCTCGGCTCTGCGAGTGGAGCTCACCCCAGGCTTCTCTGCTGAGAACAGCCCCAGAGCAGCTCCCCAGGCAAAACCAGCACCTTTCACTTCATTTATCAGACTCTGTTCCTGGAGAAGGGCGCTGGCCTCTGCCACGAAGCCAGCCTGGAGGTCGGGCAGGCACAGCAAGGGGAGGGGGGTGACATCTCCCATCCACTGCAGGCCACCTCAGGGTGGGCTGGGGCTGCAGCAGGCCGAGAGGTGCACAGGGGAGACACGGCCCCTGCCCCCAGCCCAGGCTGTGCCCCTGCTCCTTCTCCTGCCGCCGACTCCAGGGGACGGAAAGCACCAACCAGACCGGCCCTGCAGTCAGCAAGCCAGGCAGCACCTCCTGCTTCAGCAGCGAGAAGAGGAGGAACATTCAGAGCTTAAAGCTGGAAGAGGAGCCCAAACCAAATTTACAGCAGGTAACCCCTGCTGAGCGTAGGTGGTCAAGCAGCGATCGATCAGTTCATGCTCTGCACATCGCCTTGTCCCTTATCAACACAAACCTTCAGTTCTCTGAGGCGTCTGCTTTTGAAGATGGGTAACAAAACCCAAACGTTTCAAACCGTCAAGCAAGACTCCTACCAGACCCAGGCTGGGCCCCTGCCTGCCAGCACGGCTGCGGAGGACGCCGGGAAGGCACATCCCAAGGCGGGCGCGGGGGTCTGGCCTCACTGAAGACTACGGGCTTCTGCAGTCGTGGTGGGGTTACACGGCACGGTCTACATGCGTTATGGTCATACAGCCACTTTCAATATAAAAATCAAACCACTAGTGTATTAAGAAGTCCACGTTGAAGACCATTTGATGTAGATACCTAACGGGAGAGCTGTATCCCTTTACTGACTTCATCCTACACACTGGGGCTGCCTGTAGGAAGGCTAAACTTGTCACAGAGGTCTGACGGCAGGTATCACCTTCCTGCAGTCAAAGCTCTCCAGCCATCCACCCTGAAGCAAGCAACTTGCTCGGGGTCCTGGGGAGACAGCGTGGGCTGTGCCGAGCATCGCTAGCAGCCAGCGCCATGCTTGAGTTGGCAGCACGGGAGCAGGAGGTGGGCATCCCCGCTCCCCCGGGCAACGGTCCCAGGAGCGAGCAGCACTGACCCACTGGCAGCCCACCGGCACCAGCCCCCGCACCCCCACCTCCTCCTTCCCCAGCTCTGCCCGTCAGGATCAGAAAGTGGAGTTCAGCTGAAGGACTGCAGGAAGGAGAAAAAAAACAAACCTAAAATAGCTTGCTTTTTTTTTTTTTTTTTTTTTTTTTTTAAAAGTCTTCCCAACTCTAAACAACCACTGAAGTATATTCTGCAGTTTAAACCACCAGTGTCTGCACGGAGGAAGGGAATTCATTTTGCTCAGCTGGGACGCTCATGCTGGCTGGAGGTCTCATAGGTTTTTCGTGACAACAGCAAAGACTCCAGCTCTTCCCTGGCTGAAGGTCTCATCCCCATCAGCAAAACAGCAGCAGGGCGAGCCACAGCCAGGTCCGTGTGACAGCCCAGCTTTTTGGTGAACTCCACCCTTGGATCTGACCCTACATCTAATGGGACGGAGGCCAACGCTTATCAGCGACAGGGGTGACACACTCCGCTGCTGCTTCAGCGTCACGCCGGAGAGGACGCAGGCCGGTGGGGACCGCTCAGGGGCTGAGACCAGGGACAGCCGCAGCCCCAACCCCACCACAGTGGCTCAGTGTCCCCACGGGGACAGGGTGAGCCATGAAAAAGTGCAGAGAGGAGAAAGGGGCGAAGCTAGGAGCTGTGAAGGGATCTTGGTAAAGGGGTCACTGGAACGAGGTGGGATCCACCCAGGAGCGACGAGTCATGTATGAGGGCCAAGTACATCAGGGAGCAACAGCAAAGTCCGTGCCAGCTCAGGTACCAACCCCACCAGAAGTTGTGGGACCTGGAGCTGGATTTCACAGGATCACAGAATGGTTTGTGTTGGAAGGGACTTTCCAAGATCACCTAGTCCAATCTCCCTGGTCCAACCCCCTTTCTGCCAAGCAGGATGCCAGCTTCATTTTGTTTAAAAAGCAGTCCGTAAGACTTGCTTTTCATATTGTTAGTGTCAGGTTCGCTTCCTGGCAATGATAAGACCCCATTTCATTTTCACACCGATTTTTGCGGTGTCACAAACCATTCCCAGCTGCACTGGAGGCAAAAATCTTAAGTCAGCTTCTGCACTGCTCTCTGAGCACTTAAAAGTACCTCCAGGGACACTGATTTCCAGGGATGACTAATATACACTTCACCATAAACACTGGACTGGGGGTCTGGAAATGTGGTGGGAGCTACACCCTTGTGGGTGCTCAGAACTTGGCTGCACAAGGCCCCCAAGTGACCTGGTCTAGCCATGAAGCCAGATGCCACCTCCAAGACAGCCATGCCGGGGCAGAGGCCCCAGAGGCTCCTTCCAACCTAAATTCTCCTCCTATTTCTTCAGCCAAGCATGCACAAGGACTCCCACACAAGCACTGCGTGCATTGCCTACCTATAGACAAGCTGACAAAGCTACAGGGGCTACATCAAAGAGCAGACAAGACCAGAAGAGATCCAGAGGTCTAGCCTCAGGATCCAACCACAGTTCCCTGTCAGCTGCCCTGGTTAGTCCTGATGTTTACTCTCACATCCACTCAGAGCATCATTCAAGACTGAGCAGGGTCAGATCAAAGAGCCAGTATCAAACCACAAAGACTCTTTGCCGGAGACACAACTGTGCCTGTCGGTGGGACAAGCATGGTGTAACCCTCACTCATTTTTAGACTACATCATTTAGATTCATGGCTTTTAACTCAATATCCCGCCTCTGAAGGACTGCGTTGCACCATGTGCATGTGCTTGGGTAGCTTTCAAGTCACTGTTTGACAAAGGGCACAACCCAAATAAACATACCTCATATCTTCTGAGTCTGTATTGCTTGGCTCAGCTACCTGTCTGCCTCGAAAGAAGCATCAAGACATCATCGTTTGTGAAAATCCAGCTTTGATCCTACGTTAAGGCCTTTACAGCGCCCTACAGGCTGTGTGTTTTGGGTGCACAGGGTTGGTGCCATCGAAAACATACTCAACTCTGATGCAAGCAGTGGGGCATGAGATTCCTTACTCACCCCTGACTGCTCATTTAACCATCGCGTCCTGGTTTGGAGGCCGCTCATGTGCTACTGCATAAAGAAAATGCCTGCTCTACATCAGGACGTGTATGAAACTGTCTTAAAAATCCCCTGGGTAATGCTGAGACTTAGTCACTAGAAGAACATTCTCCTTGTGAAACACCAGGGATGGGGAAAAACGGAGATGGGTTTTGGAAATTCTCTTCCCAGCTGACCCCTCACCTGCTGGACTCTGCATAAAAGAGCTGCCCTTCACCACGCTGGGGGAGCTTCAGCAATTCAGATCAAGACAGATCTCTGCAAGTACTGCCCACAGCCAGGCTGGTTTCCCAGTTATAAGTTCAGAAGCTGCTGGTGGGAATTCCTCTGGCCTCCAGACCCAGTCCCCTCCCTAGGCTGTCTGGCTTGACGCACACAAGCTCAAAGCCAAGCTTAGCTGTGGCCCATCTACCCCAACATGTAACACCACCCGTGCCTGAAGCAAAAAGGAAACCAGTCAAGGTGTGAAAAATACGCTCCCTGCGCCCCCCACCCCATCCTCTGCTCCAGAATAAACCCTCCTGATGAGCCATCAGAGCTGGAAAAAAAAAAAGCACTGGGAGCTCCTTAAAGGTGGATTCCCAGCAGAAGGCATTCCTCGTATCCGCTTGTGATCCAGGATGCTGCCCACGTCCCACAAGCCCTCGGTGTTCCCTCTTGAACGGAGAAGCTCCTCTTGGCTCTTGCTCAAGGAATCGCTTAGGTTTCTGTCTGCCAAAGCAGGCAAAAGGATCATCCACAACCATTCAGCCCCTCCAGCTGAATTCAGTCCTCCTTGGGATGTGTGCACTTACCCAAACCCACTGCTCAGACACACAGAGAGATGTGAGGGTGACATCCTGGCGAGGTTGCTCCTTACCTTATGTACACTTTTGGGGTTTTCCAGCCAAGCATAATACATTTCCTCCACGTAGTTTGAACTAGTCCCACTCAAAAATGGCTCGGCAGCCACCGGTGCGCTGTAGCACCTGATCTGCTGAAACGTCCTGGGTGCTGCCGGCCTGTGTTGGGAAATTGTCTTTACAGTCTGCGAGGCCGTCAACGGCCTCAGCTTTGCCGCACAAGTCCTTAAGTTAAGCATGTTTGTCCTGTCGCCTCACACAAGCTCCTGTTGGGACAGAAGGGAAAAGTGGCTTAGAAATTATTGCAAGAGAGCACAGAGCAGAGACCACCCCCCTCCGCCCGCCATCAGCCCTGAGCACAGAGAACTGAGCTTAGGATCAATTTTTAATTCAGATTAATCCATCCACACCCACCCCGCCACGGCCAACTCCCCGGCAGCTGAGAAACACAGTTTTTGCTCAAGACAGTCAGCGCAACCAGGTCTGCCTCCTCCATCCCTCCTGGCATGGCACCATCATCTCCCCTGACAGTCAAAAGCAGATTTGCTCAGCGGGGCGCCCAACGCCAGCCTCAAACAAGCCGCTGCACGTCAAAACCACCTGCACTTTTTTATATCGGCACCTTCGTACAAAATAAGGCATGTTGGATGGTGAAACGCAGCCCGGATTAACAGTGTAAGGCATCAGGTTCCCCCAGCGCTTCCCTCTTTGGCTCCTGGCCAACAACATCTACTCCTTTTTCACTAATGAATCCATGAAGTATTCTTTGATTTCTTTTGATTTTTTTAATTTTTCATCCGAGAATCCTCTTTTTGTTTGCTTTAAACCAGAAAATCCTCTCAGATTCCAGCAGGAGCTGGACACTTCGGCCCTCCAACTTCCCATTCGCAGGGACATCGTATGAGTTTGAAGAAAAGCACTTTAAAGCACTGTGCCCAGAAAGGCGCTGGAAAAAATTTGTTACCAGCTGGATCTTAATGCTAAACGTCACGTTTTCCGTCACATCCAGCTAATCATATCTAGCAGGGCATGCTCCTCCAGGTCTGCACAAGCCAGAGGACAACTCCTATCACATCGACCCAGCACAGAAGCTTTTTCTCTCTCCCAGGTAGAAGGTCTTGGCTTTGATTCTTGCTGCGCTACTCACCCCGTGACCACTCTGCTTGGCCAAGGTTTTCTTCTCACCGGTTTGCATTACATGCACCAGTATAAAGCTGGGAAGAAACTGTCTATGGGAAAGACCCCTTGTAAAGTAGAGGTATGGTGGTACAAAGCACTTGGGATGTGGGCTCCAGGACAGACCACTTCATCGCTTTTCCTTACAAGTTCAGACCCAAGAAGGTCAATGCAGTTGAAAGACCCAGAAAGGGGCTCTCCCCCTGCCCAGAGAACCCAGAGAAGCAACCCGGAGCTGGCACGGGACCTCTCAAAGGTCCCCAAGCAGTGTCCACTTTGCAGCTCTTGGCAGGGTGCAGCCCCGCATGGACAGGGAGGCCTGGGGTTAACCACGCTCCTCGTTACGCACATCCGACAGGCAGCCACAGCTCAAGAGAAAGCACTGGGGCAAGATCACCTCGGGGGAAGCACTGGCGCTCGGAGCCAGCTCTTCTCACAGCTGCCCTTTCCACCCAGCGCCTTCTGCCAGAGGCAGGACCAGAGGCTGGACGTGACCCAACTGGCCAGTTTCCATATCTCCAACCTGTTTAACGAGCAGCAGCCCAATGTCAAAGCAGCTATCACGCGTTCACCAGATTAAAATGAAGTTTCATGGCAGACTAGAGAAAAAAATACCTTTGTGACTGGCATTTCATCAGCCAGGCTTCCAGATTTGCCTTGCTGAATCTAGTTCTGGCGACCTGACACAGCAGCAGCTACGCTTCCTGCCTCAAAACACAAGGTTTTGGTCCAAAGAGCCTGAAGAAGATCCGGGATCACTCTAATTCAGCCACGGTGGTGTACAGATTGACCCAAGGAAAAAAGGGAAGACCACTTGCCCTTTCTGCCCTGTCTGCTCAGTTCTGTCCGCAGCCAAACCACGACTGTAACAGGCAAACCAAGGCAGGCAGGTGCAGGACAGCGAGCGTGGCAGCAGGAGATGCTTTCCCAGCTTATCCTCCTCAGCTTTAAGCAGCAAAACTCAGATATTTTAAAGAGTCGACAGAATTGGGCGTCAGCACACAGGCACGCACACGGCGGGCGAGGAGCTTTCGGGCGAAGGCGTGGGTGGCGTCTCCAGCTTCGGTGTCTGGTTTCGGTGCTGCCGCTCACAGCGTCCCGGTGACCTCTCCGGAGAACGGGGGGCTATGGCCAGGGTCTCACCCGGACTGGCCAACCCCCGAGGGCCTCTGGCAGACAGGGCCGGCTTGCGGAAGGCGTGGGAGCCCGCGCCGTGGGGCAGAGCCGGGCGAGCTCGGCGCAGGGGTGCTTCCTGTGTCGTTCAAAGCACAACCGGGAGCAAGGGCGTAGGAAACCGAGCCCGAGGTTACCGGTACGGGCGCCGCCGGCGAATGCACACGCAGCTACAGCCGCAGCGGGACGAGGAGGGGAAGCTCGGGCGGGCAGGCCGGGCCCTCCTGGCCACACTCGGATCGCAACAGAAATTTCACCGAGAGGTCAAACAACAGGAACGTTCCAACCGGTTAACGGCTGGGCGGGGCACCGGGCAGACTCAGGTGCTAAACGCGGCCCCCGGCGGGCGGGCGGCACCCAGGGCACCTGCCCCGGGGGTACGTACCCAGGAGTGCGCTCGGGTCTGCGGCAGCGCGACACACGCAGCGCCAGGGCAAGCGGGGC
>JAVJGI010000116.1:146-17605 GCA_035590275.1 Ibycter americanus
TGAGATAAACAACTAACAATATGAGCAGATAGCAATCTTAAAGCCGTGAGATAAACAACTAACAATATGAGCAGATAGCAATCTTAAAGCCGTGAGATAAACAACTAACAATATGAGCAGATAACGTAAAATACGTCCCAGTAGCTTATAACAAAGCGTGGCACTGAAGATGCCAAGATGGCCCCAACGTACAGCCCATGGACAAAAGACTTAGTCCTAACCTTGCTGTTAATTCGTACTAAATATATACATGCAAGTATCTGCGCCCCAGTGTAAATGCCCTCGATCTCTTACTAAGGTGACAGGAGCAGGCATCAGGCACACCCATCTAGCCGTAGCCCAAGACGCCTTGTTCAGCCACACCCCCACGGGCACTCAGCAGTAATTAACATTAAGCAATAAGTGTAAACTTGACTTAGTTATAGCACTCCTAGGGCTGGTAAATCTTGTGCCAGCCACCGCGGTCATACAAGAAGCCCAAATTAACAGCGTCCGGCGTAAAGAGTGGGCACCCGCTATCCAAGCAACCAGGATCAAACCGCAACTAAGCTGTCATAAGCCCAAGATGCGCCCGAGACCACCCCAGAGCGATCCTAACACCCACGACCGACTAACCCCCACGAAAGCCAGGGCACAAACTGGGATTAGATACCCCACTATGCCTGGCCCTAAATCTTGATACTTACCCTACCAAAGTATCCGCCTGAGAACTACGAGCACAAACGCTTAAAACTCTAAGGACTTGGCGGTGCCCCAAACCCACCTAGAGGAGCCTGTTCTATAATCGATAACCCACGCTACACCCTACCACCCCTTGCCCAAGCAGCCTACATACCGCCGTCGCCAGCCCACCTCCTCTGAAAGGCCAACAGTGAGCCCAATAGCCACCCCCGCTAAAAAGACAGGTCAAGGTATAGCCCACGGGGTGGAAGAAATGGGCTACATTTTCTAGAATAGAAAACCCCACGGAAGGGGGCATGAAACTGCCCCTGGAAGGCGGATTTAGCAGTAAAATGGGACAATAAAGCCCTACTTAAGCTGGCCCTGAGGCACGTACATACCGCCCGTCACCCTCCTCGCAAGCTACAACCCCCATAACTAATAACCCGATCAGCTGAAGATGAGGTAAGTCGTAACAAGGTAAGTGTACCGGAAGGTGCACTTAGCATACCAGAGCGTAGCTATAACATAAAGCATTCAGCTTACACCTGAAAGATACCTACCACTCACTAGGTCGCCCTGAAGCTAAGCTCTAGCCCAGCCACATCCTAGCCAAGTCAAAACCCACTCTCATCCACAAACTAAACCATTCTCCTAACTTAGTATAGGCGATAGAAAAGTTCCCACACCCCTGGCGCGATAGAGACTTCCTGTACCGTAAGGGAAAGATGAAATAGTAATGAAAACCCAAGCTACATGCAGCAAAGATAGACCCTTGTACCTCTCGCATCATGGTTTAGCAAGAATAACCAAGCAAAACGAATTTAAGCTTGCCTCCCCGAAACCCAAGCGAGCTACTTGCAGGCAGCTGTCCGAGCGAACCCGTCTCTGTTGCAAAAGAGTGGGACGACCTGCTAGTAGAGGTGAAAAGCCAACCGAGCTGGGTGATAGCTGGTTGCCTGTGAAACGAATCTAAGTTCCCCCTTAATTCTTCTCCATGGACCTTAATCAAACCCCCACGTAGTGAATCAAGAGCAATTTAAAGGAGGTACAGCTCCTTTAAAAAAGAACACAACCTCCCGCAGCGGATAACATAACTTACCCCCCATGCAGTCTGTAGGCCTTTAAGCAGCCATCAACAAAGAGTGCGTCAAAGCTCCCCTACCTAAAATACGAAAGCAACATGACTCCCTCCCCACTAACTGGCTAACCTATCATAATAGGAGAATCATTGCTAGAATGAGTAACTAGGGACACACCCCCTCTTAAGCGCAAACTTACATCATTACATTATTAACAGCATCCGACTAATACCACAATCTCAACAAGCCCGCACATTAAAACCACTCTGTTACCCCAACCCAGGAGCGCCCACTAGAAGGACTAAAATCTGCAAAAGGAACTAGGCAAACCCAAGACCCGACTGTTTACCAAAAACATAGCCTTCAGCAACCCAAGTATTGGAGGTGATGCCTGCCCAGTGACCCCCAGTTCAACGGCCGCGGTATCCTAACCGTGCGAAGGTAGCGCAATCAATTGTCCCATAAATCGAGACTTGTATGAATGGCTAAACGAGGCCTTAGCTGTCTCTTGCAGATAGTCAGTGAAATTGATCTTCCTGTGCAAAAGCAGGAATAAGTACATAAGACGAGAAGACCCTGTGGAACTTAAAAATTAGCAGCCACTACACACAAGTAGACACCTACCAGGCCCACAATCAAAATTAACCGCTGGTCTGCATTTTTCGGTTGGGGCGACCTTGGAGTAAAGAAAACCCTCCAAAAACAAGACTATCCCTCTTAACTAAGAGCAACTCCTCAATGTGCTAACAGTACCCAGACCCAATAACAATTGACCAATGGACCAAGCTACCCCAGGGATAACAGCGCAATCTCTCCCAAGAGCCCCTATCGACGGAGAGGTTTACGACCTCGATGTTGGATCAGGACGTCCTAATGGTGCAGCCGCTATTAAGGGTTCGTTTGTTCAACGATTAACAGTCCTACGTGATCTGAGTTCAGACCGGAGCAATCCAGGTCGGTTTCTATCTATGCAACACTTTCCCCAGTACGAAAGGACCGGGAAAGTAAGGCCAATACTACAGGCACGCCTTCTCCCTAAATAATGACCCCAACTAAATTATAAAGAGAACCCACACTAAACCTCCCCCCCAGCCCTAGAAAAGGGCCGCTAGCGTGGCAGAGCCTGGTAAATGCAAAAGGCTTAAGCCCTTTACCCAGAGGTTCAAATCCTCTCCCTAGCCCGACCTACAATGACCCGACCCTCCACCCTAACTCACCTTGCCATAGCCCTGTCCTACGCAATCCCCATTCTAATTGCCGTAGCCTTCCTAACATTAGTGGAGCGAAAAGTCCTAGGCTACATACAAGCTCGAAAAGGCCCAAACATCGTAGGACCCTTCGGACTATTACAGCCTGTAGCTGATGGCGTAAAACTATTTATTAAAGAACCCATCCGCCCGTCCGCCTCCTCCCCACTCCTCTTCATCATAACACCCATGCTAGCCCTTCTTCTAGCACTAACCATCTGAATTCCCCTCCCCCTTCCATTCTCCCTTGCCGACCTAAACCTAGGCCTACTCTTCCTCCTGGCCATATCAAGCCTAGCAGTATACTCAATCCTATGGTCTGGGTGAGCTTCAAATTCAAAATATGCACTAATCGGGGCCCTCCGGGCAGTCGCACAAACCGTCTCCTACGAAGTCACACTAGCCATCATCCTCCTATCCGTAATTCTCCTAAGCGGCAACTACACCCTGCACACACTTGCAACCACGCAAGAACCCCTCTACCTAGTCTTCTCCTCCTGGCCTCTCACAATAATATGATATATCTCTACACTAGCTGAAACAAACCGAGCCCCCTTTGACCTCACAGAAGGGGAATCAGAACTAGTCTCAGGCTTCAACGTAGAATATGCTGCAGGGCCATTCGCCCTATTCTTCCTAGCCGAATACACAAACATTATGCTGATAAACACACTAACCACAATTCTATTCCTAAACCCTAGTTCACTTAACCTACCCCCACAACTATTCACAATAGCCCTGGCAACAAAAGTCCTACTCCTCTCCTCCGGATTCCTATGAATTCGTGCCTCCTACCCACGCTTCCGCTACGACCAACTCATGCATCTCCTCTGAAAAAACTTCTTACCCTTGACATTAGCATTATGCCTCTGGCACATTAGCATGCCAACCTGCTACGCAGGCGTACCCCCTTGTTTAAGGAAATGTGCCTGAATGCTAAAGGGTCACTATGATAAAGTGAACATAGAGGTGTACCAGCCCTCTCATTTCCTATAGTCCCAGAGACCTTAGAAAAGCAGGAATCGAACCTACACAGAAGAGATCAAAGCCCTCCATACTTCCTTTATATTATTTCCTAGCAAGGTCAGCTAACAAAGCTATCGGGCCCATACCCCGAAAATGATGGTTTAACCCCTTCCCCTGCTAATGAACCCCCACACAAAACTAATCTCCTCCCTGAGCCTAGTCCTAGGCACAACTATCACAATCTCAAGTACCCACTGAATAATAGCCTGGACCGGATTAGAACTCAACACCCTCGCCATTATCCCATTCATTTCAAAGTCCCACCACCCTCGAGCCATCGAAGCTACAATCAAATATTTTCTAGTACAAGCAACAGCCTCCACCCTTCTCCTATTTTCAAGCATAATAAACGCATGATCTACGGGCCAATGAGACATTACCCAACTAACTCACCCCATAGCCTCCGCACTACTAACAGTGGCAATCGCAATAAAACTGGGGCTAGTACCCTTCCACTTCTGATTCCCAGAAGTACTGCAAGGCTCATCTCTTACCACCGCTCTGCTCCTATCTACAATAATGAAATTCCCTCCTATCACCCTTCTCTTCCTAACCTCCCACTCACTCAACCCAACCCTACTAACCACCATAGCCATCGCCTCAGTGGGCCTTGGAGGATGGATGGGCTTAAACCAAACACAACTCCGAAAAGTCCTAGCCTTCTCCTCCATCGCCCACCTAGGATGAATAACTGCAACCATCATCTACAGCCCCAAACTCACCCTACTAACCTTCTACCTATACACTCTAATAACTACCGCCGTATTCCTCACCCTCAACTCCACCAAAGCTCTAAAACTGACAACAATAATAACATCATGAACAAAATCCCCCACACTAAATGCAGCCCTCATACTAGTCCTACTTTCCCTAGCAGGACTCCCCCCACTAACAGGCTTCCTCCCTAAATGACTTATCCTTCAAGAACTAACCAAACAAGAGATAGCCACAACAGCCACAATCATTGCTACCCTCTCCCTCCTAGGACTATTCTTCTACCTCCGCCTCGCATACCACTCAACAATCACACTACCCCCCAACTCCACAAATTACATAAAACAATGGCACATCACCAAGCCAACACACACCGCCACCCCCATCCTCGCTGCCCTATCAACACTAATCTTACCACTCTCCCCCTTAATCCTAACAGCCATTTAGAAACTTAGGATAACCACTAAACCGAAGGCCTTCAAAGCCTTAAATAAGAGTTAAACCCTCTTAGTTTCTGCTAAGACCCGCAGGACACTACCCTGCATCCCCTGAATGCAACTCAGACACTTTAATTAAGCTAGGGCCTTACCTAGATAGATGGGCCTCGATCCCATAAAACCCTAGTTAACAGCTAGGTGCCCCAACCAGCGGGCTTCTACCTACCAGACCCCGGCACATCCTTAATGTGCATCAATGAGTTTGCAACTCAACATGAACTTCACCACAGGGTCGATAAGAAAGGGAATTAAACCCCTGTAAAAAGGACTACAGCCTAACGCTTATACACTCAGCCATCTTACCTGTGACATTTATCAATCGATGATTATTCTCCACCAACCATAAAGACATCGGCACCCTATACCTAATCTTTGGCGCCTGAGCCGGAATAGTTGGCACTGCCCTCAGCCTACTCATCCGCGCAGAGCTCGGCCAGCCAGGCACTCTCCTAGGCGACGACCAAATCTACAACGTAATCGTCACTGCCCACGCCTTCGTAATAATCTTCTTCATAGTTATACCAATTATAATCGGAGGCTTTGGAAACTGACTTGTTCCCCTTATAATCGGCGCCCCTGACATAGCCTTCCCACGCATAAACAACATAAGCTTCTGACTACTCCCCCCATCCTTCCTTCTCCTACTAGCCTCCTCAACAGTAGAAGCAGGCGCTGGCACCGGATGGACCGTCTACCCCCCGCTAGCAGGTAACATAGCCCATGCTGGAGCTTCCGTAGACTTAACCATCTTTTCCCTGCACCTAGCAGGAATCTCATCCATCCTAGGGGCAATCAATTTCATCACCACCGCCATCAACATGAAACCTCCAGCCCTCTCCCAATATCAAACCCCCCTATTCGTATGATCCGTCCTTATCACCGCCGTCCTACTGCTACTCTCACTCCCAGTCCTAGCTGCCGGCATTACCATACTACTCACAGACCGAAACCTCAACACTACATTCTTTGACCCAGCTGGCGGAGGCGACCCCGTCCTATACCAACATCTCTTCTGATTCTTCGGACACCCTGAAGTCTATATCCTAATTCTACCAGGCTTTGGAATCATCTCCCACGTAGTAACATACTACGCAGGCAAAAAAGAACCATTCGGCTACATAGGAATAGTATGAGCCATACTATCTATCGGATTCCTAGGCTTCATTGTATGAGCACACCATATATTCACAGTAGGAATGGACGTAGACACTCGAGCATACTTCACATCTGCCACTATAATCATTGCCATCCCGACCGGCATTAAAGTTTTTAGCTGGCTAGCAACACTGCACGGAGGAACCATCAAATGAGACCCCCCAATACTATGAGCCCTAGGCTTCATCTTCCTCTTCACCATCGGAGGTCTAACAGGAATCGTCCTAGCTAACTCCTCACTAGACATCGCCCTACACGATACATACTACGTAGTCGCCCACTTCCATTATGTCCTCTCAATAGGGGCTGTATTCGCCATCCTGGCAGGACTCACCCACTGGTTCCCCCTATTAACAGGATTCACCCTACACCCCACATGAGCCAAAGCACATTTCGGAGTTATATTCACAGGCGTAAACCTAACTTTCTTCCCACAGCACTTCCTGGGCCTCGCTGGAATACCCCGACGATACTCGGACTACCCAGACGCTTACACTCTATGAAACACCATATCCTCTATCGGCTCACTAATCTCAATAACAGCCGTAATCATACTAATATTTATCATCTGAGAAGCCTTCGCTTCGAAACGGAAAGTCCTACAACCAGGACCAACCGCAACCAACGTCGAATGAATCCACGGCTGCCCACCCCCATACCACACCTTCGAAGAACCCGCCTTTGTCCAAGTACAAGAAAGGAAGGAATCGAACCCCCGTACACTGGTTTCAAGCCAGCCGCATCTAACCACCTATGCTTCTTTCTTGGGATGTTAGTAAACCAATTACATAACCTTGTCAAGGCTAAATCACAGGTGAAACCCCTGTACACCCCACCATGGCCAACCACTCCCAACTCGGATTCCAAGACGCCTCCTCCCCTATCATAGAAGAACTCATCGAATTCCACGACCACGCCTTAATAGTCGCACTAGCAATCTGTAGCCTAGTACTGTACCTCCTAGCACTCATACTAATAGAAAAGCTATCCTCAAACACCGTAGATGCTCAAGAAATCGAACTAATTTGAACAATCCTACCAGCTATCGTCCTCATCATGCTTGCCCTCCCATCCCTACAAATCCTATACATAATAGACGAAATCAACGAACCAGACCTTACACTAAAAGCAATCGGCCACCAATGATACTGAACCTACGAGTACACAGACTTCAAAGATCTAACATTCGACTCCTACATAATCCCAACAACAGACCTTCCACTAGGACACTTCCGACTACTAGAAGTCGACCATCGCGTGATCATTCCAATAGAATCCCCCATTCGTATCATCGTCACAGCCAATGACGTACTCCACGCCTGAGCAATCCCCGCACTAGGCGTAAAAACTGATGCAATCCCAGGACGGCTAAACCAAACATCATTCATCACCACCCGACCCGGACTCTTCTACGGCCAATGCTCAGAGATTTGCGGAGCTAACCATAGCTACATACCAATCGTAGTAGAATCTACCCCCCTAACCCACTTCGAACGCTGATCCTCACTCATGTCCTCCTAATCATTAAGAAGCTATGTAACAGCACTAGCCTTTTAAGCTAGAGAAAGAGGACTACCACCCCTCCTTAATGTGATATGCCACAACTTAACCCAGCTCCATGACTCACCATCATACTAACATCATGACTAATCTTCACACTAGTCATCCAACCTAAACTTCTACCCCTCGCCCCCACCAACACCCCATCCAACAAACCCGCTACAACCACCAACACTCCCCCCTGACACTGACCATGAACCTAAGCTTCTTTGACCAATTCACAAGCCCTTGCCTTCTAGGTATCCCACTCATCCTAATTTCAATACTATTCCCTACCCTATTATTCCCCTCCCCCACTAACCGATGAATTACTAACCGTCTCTCCACTCTCCAACTATGACTCATCCACCTAACCACAAAGCAACTAATGCTGCCCCTAAACAAAGGAGGACATAAGTGAGCCTTAATCCTAACATCACTTATGATACTCCTACTTACAATTAACCTACTAGGACTACTACCATACACATTTACTCCAACTACCCAACTATCAATAAACATAGCCCTCGCCTTCCCCCTCTGACTCGCTACCCTTCTCACCGGCCTACGAAACCAACCCACAACATCCCTAGGCCATCTCCTACCTGAAGGCACCCCAACCTTACTAATCCCCGCCCTAATCCTAATCGAAACCGCCAGCCTACTCATTCGCCCCCTAGCCCTAGGCGTCCGCCTCACAGCAAACCTAACGGCAGGCCACCTACTAATCCAACTTCTTTCCACCGCTACCACCACCTTACTCCCACTCCTCCCCGCAGTATCAGCCCTGACCACCCTAATCCTACTACTACTAACCATCCTAGAAATCGCAGTAGCCATAATCCAAGCCTACGTCTTCGTCCTACTCCTAAGCCTATATCTACAGGAAAACATCTAATGGCCCACCAAGCACACTCCTACCACATAGTAGATCCTAGCCCCTGACCCATCCTTGGCGCAGCCGCTGCCCTACTCACAACCTCAGGACTAATCATATGGTTCCACTACAACTCCACCCGACTCCTATCCCTAGGGCTACTCACCATGCTCCTAGTCATACTACAATGATGACGAGATATCGTACGAGAAAGCACATTCCAAGGCCACCATACTCCCACCGTCCAAAAAGGCCTACGATACGGGATAATCCTATTCATTACATCCGAAGTATTCTTCTTCCTCGGCTTCTTCTGAGCATTCTTCCACTCCAGCTTAGCCCCCACCCCAGAACTAGGCGGACAGTGACCCCCAACAGGAATCAACCCACTTAACCCCCTAGAAGTGCCCCTACTAAACACAGCAATTCTTCTCGCCTCAGGCGTCACCGTAACATGAGCACACCATAGTATCATAGAAACCAACCGAAAACAGGCAATCCATGCACTCACCCTAACCATCCTGCTGGGCTTCTACTTCACAGCACTACAAGCAACAGAATACTACGAAGCCCCATTTTCAATCGCCGATGGTGTATACGGCTCAACCTTCTTTGTTGCCACAGGCTTCCACGGGCTCCACGTAATCATCGGATCCTCCTTCCTATCCGTCTGCCTCCTACGCCTAATCAACTTCCACTTCACATCCAACCACCACTTCGGATTCGAAGCAGCTGCCTGATACTGGCATTTCGTAGACGTCATCTGATTATTCCTCTACATAACCATTTACTGATGAGGATCTTGCTCTTCTAGTATACTAATTACAATCGACTTCCAATCTATAAAATCTGGTGCAACCCCAGAGAAGAGCAATCAACATAATCACCTTCATACTTATCCTATCCCTTACTCTAAGTGCCATCCTAACCACATTAAACCTCTGACTCGCCCAAACAAACCCGAACTCAGAAAAACTATCGCCATACGAATGCGGCTTCGACCCCCTAGGCTCTGCTCGACTACCATTCTCAATCCGATTCTTCCTCAGTAGCCATCCTATTCCTACTATTCGACCTAGAAATCGCACTTCTACTACCACTGCCATGAGCCATCCAACTTCAATCTCCCACCACCACCCTAACCTGAGCTTTCACCATCATCTCCCTCCTCACATTAGGACTAATCTACGAATGACTCCAAGGAGGCCTAGAATGAGCCGAATAAATAAAGAAAGGTAGTCTAACCAAGACAGTTGATTTCGACTCAACAAATCATAGATCGTCCCTATGCCTCTCTCCATGTCTCTCCTACACCTAAGCTTCTACGCTTCCTTCACTTTAAGCTGCCTAGGACTAGCCTTCCACCGAACTCACTTAATCTCCGCCCTACTATGCTTAGAAAGCATAATACTCTCCATATATATCGCCCTGTCAATCTGACCTGTCGAAGCTCAAATACCATCCATTGCCCTAGCCCCCGTATTTATACTAACATTCTCAGCCTGTGAAGCAGGCACTGGCCTAGCCATATTAGTCGCCTCCACACGAACCCACGGCTCTGACCACTTGCACAACCTAAACCTCCTATGCTAAAAATCCTCCTCCCAACAATCATACTCCTCCCCACAGCCCTCTTATCCCCCCGAAAATTTCTATGAACCAGTACCACTACCTACAGCCTCCTAATCGCTACCACCAGCCTCCATTGACTCCTCCCCACATACTACCCCCACAAAAACCTCACCCAATGAACAGGCATTGACCAGATCTCATCCCCCCTACTAGTCCTATCCTGCTGACTACTCCCACTCATGATCCTGGCAAGCCAAAACCACTTACAACACGAACCACTACCCCGTAAACGAATCTTCATCACTACACTAATTACAGTACAGCCCCTCCTTCTCCTGGCATTCTCAGCTACCGAACTAATACTATTCTACATTACATTTGAAGCAACCTTAATCCCCACCCTAATCCTAATTACGCGCTGAGGAAGCCAACCAGAACGCCTAAGCGCGGGTATCTACCTGCTATTCTACACCCTTATTAGCTCCCTCCCCCTGCTAGTTACAATCCTATACCTCCACACACACATAGGCACCCTACACCTTACAATACTCAAACTATCCCACCCCTCACTCACTAACTCCTGAACTGACCTCCTACTAAGCCTAGCACTACTAATAGCATTCATAGTAAAAGCCCCTCTCTATGGCCTCCACCTATGACTACCCAAAGCTCACGTAGAAGCCCCAATTGCAGGATCCATACTACTCGCTGCCCTACTTCTCAAGCTAGGGGGTTACGGCATCATACGCCTCACTCTCCTGATTAGCCCCCTCTCAACCCACCTACACTACCCATTCCTCACCCTGGCCCTATGAGGAGCACTAATAACCAGCTCAATCTGCCTACGTCAAACTGACCTAAAGTCCCTCATTGCTTACTCCTCCGTAAGCCACATAGGCCTAGTCATCGCTGCAAGTATCCTCCAGACCCATTGATCATTCTCAGGAGCAATACTCCTAATAATCTCCCACGGCCTCACCTCCTCAATACTATTCTGCCTAGCAAACACAACCTATGAACGCACTCACAGCCGAGTCCTCCTCCTAACACGAGGCCTACAACCCCTTCTACCACTTATAGCCACCTGGTGACTACTAGCCAACCTCACAAACATAGCCCTACCACCAACCACAAACCTGATAGCAGAACTAACCATCATAGTCGCACTGTTCAATTGATCCACCCTCACCATTATTCTAACAGGAGCCGCAACCCTACTAACCGCCTCATATACCCTATTCATGCTACTAATAACCCAACGAGGAACACTACCAACTCACATTACCACACTACAAAACTCAAACACACGAGAGCACCTCCTAATGACCCTCCACATCACCCCCCTGCTCATACTAATCCTTAAACCAGAAACAATCTCAGGGGTGCCCTTATGCAAGTATAGTTTCAACCCAAACATTAGACTGTGATTCTAAAAATAGAAGTTAGACCCTTCTTACCTGCCGAGGGGAAGTTCAACCAGCAAGAACTGCTAATTCTCGCATCTGAGCTTAAAACCTCAGTCCCCTTAACTTTTAAAGGATAGCAGTAATCCACTGGTCTTAGGAGCCACCCACCTTGGTGCAAATCCAAGTAAAAGTAATGGAAACAACACTACTCCTCAACACATCCATACTCCTCACATTAACAATCATTCTCACCCCCATCCTCCTCCCACTACTCCCAACCGCCCATCCAATCTCCCCCCTCACCATCACACGCACCATTAAAACCGCCTTTCTAGCCAGCCTGGTGCCAATATCCCTCTTCATGTACACAGGGTCAGAAAGCATTACCTCCCACTGAGAGTGAAAATTCATCACTAACTTCAAAATCCCCCTCAGCCTCAAAATCGACCAATACTCCATAATATTCTTTCCCATCGCATTATTCGTAACCTGGTCCATCCTTCAATTCTCATCATGATATATAGCATCAGAACCCCATATCACAAAATTCTTCTCCCTCCTCCTAATATTTCTAATTGCTATACTCACACTAACAATCGCTAACAACATATTTCTCCTATTCATCGGCTGAGAAGGGGTCGGAATCATATCCTTCCTACTAATCGGCTGATGACAAGGGCGTGCAGAAGCCAATACAGCCGCACTCCAAGCCGTACTCTACAACCGAATCGGAGACATCGGCCTTATCCTAAGCATAGCATATCTAGCTTCAACAACAAACACCTGAGAAATCCAACAAGCCTTCTCCCCTGACCAAATCCCAACCCTCCCCCTCCTAGGGCTCATTCTAGCCGCCATAGGAAAATCTGCCCAATTTGGCCTCCACCCGTGACTGCCCGCTGCCATAGAAGGCCCAACCCCAGTCTCCGCCTTACTCCACTCCAGCACCATAGTTGTAGCCGGAATCTTCCTACTCATCCGCACCCACCCCATACTCTCTACCAACCAAACTGCCCTAACCTTATGCCTCTGCTTAGGAGCACTTTCCACACTATTCGCCGCCACCTGCGCCCTGACACAAAACGACATCAAAAAAATCATTGCCTTCTCTACATCCAGCCAACTCGGACTAATAATAGTTACCATTGGACTAAACCTCCCCCAACTAGCCTTCTTCCACATCTCAACACATGCCTTCTTCAAAGCCATACTGTTCCTTTGCTCAGGATCAATCATCCATGCCCTCAATGGAGAACAAGACATTCGAAAAATAGGAGGCCTTCAAAAAACACTCCCAACAACTACCACCTGCTTGACTATCGGAAATTTGGCCCTAATAGGGACACCCTTCTTAGCAGGATTCTACTCAAAAGACCTAATCATCGAAAGCCTAAACACCTCCCACCTAAATGCCTGGGCCCTGCTCCTAACACTCCTGGCAACAACATTTACAGCAATATACAGCCTACGCATAACCCTACTAGTCCAAACAGAATCCCCCCGCATGTCCACAGCTACACCCATAAACGAAAACACCCCAACACTCATCAACCCAATCACTCGACTCGCTCTAGGCAGCATCCTAGCTGGCCTGCTCATTACATCTTACATCCCCCCCACAAAAACCCCCCCAATAACCATGCCCACACTCATAAAAACCACCGCAATCACCATCACAATCCTAGGTATTATCCTAGCCCTAGAGCTTTCAAACATAACACATACCTTAACCCAACCAAAACAAACTACGCACCTAAACTTCTCCTCCATACTAGGATACTTTAACTCCCTAATGCACCGCTTCAACTCTACAACCCTACTAAACAGTGGACAGACCATCGCCTCCCACTTAATCGACCTCTCCTGATATAAAAAAATAGGCCCCGAAGGAATCGCTAACCTACAACTCACAGCAGCTAAAACCTCAACCTCCCTCCACACCGGACTACTTAAAGCCTACCTAAGCACCTTCGCCCTATCAACTCTCATTATCCTCCTGTCCACACACTAACCATCAAACCAATGGCCCCCAACCCCCGAAAAGTCCATCCCCTATTAAAAATAATCAACAACTCCCTAGTCGACCTACCCACTCCCCCTAACATCTCCATTTGATGAAACTTCGGATCCCTCCTAGGAATCTGCTTACTAACACAAATCCTTACCGGCCTACTACTAGCGATACACTACACCGCAGACACATCCCTCGCTTTCTCATCCGTCGCCCACACATGCCGAAACGTACAGTACGGCTGACTGATCCGCAACCTACATGCCAACGGAGCATCCCTCTTCTTCATCTGCATCTACCTACACATCGGCCGAGGACTTTACTACGGCTCCTACCTATACAAGGAAACCTGAAACACAGGAGTCGTCCTCCTACTCACCCTCATAGCAACTGCCTTCGTAGGCTACGTCCTACCATGAGGCCAAATATCCTTCTGAGGGGCTACAGTCATCACTAACCTATTCTCAGCCATCCCATATATCGGACACACCCTTGTAGAATGAGCCTGAGGGGGCTTCTCCGTAGACAACCCCACCCTCACCCGATTTTTCGCCCTGCACTTCTTACTTCCATTCCTAATCGCAGGCATCACTCTAATCCACCTCACCCTACTCCACGAATCTGGCTCAAACAACCCCCTAGGCATCATCTCAAACTGCGACAAAATCCCATTCCACCCCTACTTTGCCCTAAAAGACACCCTAGGGTTCGTACTAATACTACTCCCACTAACAACCTTAGCCCTATTCGCCCCCAACCTACTAGGAGACCCAGAAAACTTCACTCCAGCAAACCCCCTAGTCACTCCCCCCCATATCAAACCAGAATGGTATTTCCTATTCGCATACGCTATCCTACGCTCAATCCCAAACAAACTAGGAGGAGTACTGGCCCTAGCCGCCTCAGTACTAATCCTATTCCTAGTCCCTTTCCTCCACAAATCCAAACAACGCACAATAACCTTCCGACCCCTCTCCCAACTCCTATTCTGAACCCTAACTGCCAACCTCCTCATTCTCACATGAATCGGCAGCCAGCCCGTCGAACATCCCTTCATCATCATCGGCCAACTGGCCTCTTTCACCTACTTCACCCTCCTTCTAGTCCTCTTCCCCCTAACTGGAGCCCTAGAAAACAAAATACTCAACCACTAAATACTCTAATAGTTTATAAAAAACATCGGTCTTGTAAACCGAAGACTGAAGGCTACCCCCTTCTTAGAGTTCCCGGCCCGAAAGGGCCATTATTGCCAAATTTTAATCGAACCCCCCTAATAAACGTCCACCCCCTCCCCCTCCCCTCCCCCTCCCCATGTATCATTGTACATTAAACTATATGCCCCATATTATGCCCCATGCTATGTAATACATATTAATGCATGTACTATGTTCATATATATGTAACCCGGACATACATTTATTTAGGCCATCTCCACTTTCAGGGGCAGGTTAACACTCTATGAACTCCCGGAATGTCTACTATTCTCTCCCCGGGCTAGACCCATACCAGAGGTTGTGGCTCTGTGTATTAATAGGTTCTCCCTACGGATATTCTTGGGGACTAACTATCCATGGTAGCAGGTCATAGCTTGCCATCATCTCTCGTCGGACCGGTGGCTATCGGACCAGGTTATCTATTAATTGGGCTTCTCACGAGAAATCAGCAACCCGGTGTCTGTAATGTCCTACGTTACTAGCTTCAGGACCATACTTTCCCCCTACACCCCTAGCACTACTTGCTCTTTTGCGCCTCTGGTTCCTCTGTCAGGGCCATAACTTGGTTAATCCTATGATCTTGCTCTTTACGAATACATCTGGTTGGCTATTGATCACCATTTAGCCTCTTAATCGCGTCACTGGTCGGTTCTCTACTGTTGGTTCTCTTTTTTTTTGGGGGGGTCTTCACAGGTTGCCCTCATATACGCACCGCGGCGAATACAATCTAAGACGTGGACCCTGCTGGTTCTCGGCCTGTGTTTGGATCTCAGGAGTTACTTAATGAGACGGTTGGAGTGTTGGGGGAATCATCTTAACACTGATGCACTGTCAGGGCCATTTGGCTATGGCGCGTCCACATACCCTACTCATGGTGCTATTTGGTGAATGCTTGTGGGACATGTTATTCTATTTCTCCTTTCCTCTAACTTTCTAAGTAACACTAGGCATTTCTAACTAAAACGCTAACCGTGTTTTTTCACAAATTTTTTTCATACTTTTTCACATTTTTTTGTTTGTCAAAAGCACTGGAATCCCATTAATAAAGCAAATCGTTATCATCATCATTTTATTCATCATTCGTCATATTTTTTTCCACAAACACAGCCCAACAACCTCTAAGATTCCATTTATAATCATTCATCAACAAACTTCAGAAAAAAAGGACTCAAACCTCTATCACCAACTCCCAAAGCTGGTATTTTACATTAAACTATTCTCTGATCTCTTCACTCTTTCCCTATCCTAAACAGCCCGAATTGCCCCACAAGATAACCCTCGTACAAGCTCCAACACAACAAACAGTGTCAACAGCAACCCCCATCCCGCCGCCAAGAACATCCCCACTCCCCACGAATAGAACATAGCAACCCCACTAAAATCTAGCCGCACTACAGAAGCACCCTCTCCATCGACAGTAGCCACCCCCACCTTCCAACACTCAACCTCCCCAACAACCACTCCCACAACAAGTACTAAAACCATCCCCGCCCCATACCCCAAGACTCGTCAATCCCCCCAAGCCTCCGGAAAGAGGTCCGCCGCTAAACATACCGAATAGACAAAGACCACTAACATCCCACCCAAATACACTATAAACAGCACCAAAGCTACAAACGGCACTCCCAAACTCACCAACCACCCACACCCTATAACAGAACCCAACACCAACCCAAGCACTCCATAATAAGGTGACGGATTAGATGCAACTGCCAGCCCCCCCAAAACAAACCCTACCCCCAAGAGAAGAACAAAATAGGCCATTATAATTTCTGCTTGGCTTTTCTCCAAAATCTACGACCTGAAAAATCGTCGTTGTAAACTTCAACTACAGAAACCCATCTTCCTCAAACAACTACGTATTACAGCACAAGACCACTCACCCCACCTCACATACTCCAAGCACTCCACTCAACGCCCACACAACCATACCACTGCCCAATATCACATTCTGCCTTTAAGAACTAACTAACACTTCGTAAACCCCCAAAGCACCCACTACTTCCTCCTTAAACTAGACCCACACCGAAGACTATACCTCTGCACGTTAATAACTCTTCCCTACGAACCTTCTTAAGACCTAACCCTGCATGGTAACAGACCACAACCTGCCATCCCTTCTCACCGGACAGCGAGCTACAAACCCAAACCGCCTACTAATCGAACTTCCCACGACAAACCAACCGCCTCATACACACAATATCCTACATTACCAGCCTCAAGACCACACTCTCCCCCACGCCCCTGACACTACTTACCCTCCTACACCCTCCCAATCCCCATACCAAAGCCATAACACAGCCAACCCTACAACCCCAACTTACAAATGACTCCCCACTACTGGCCCTCTTTCAAGACCTCCAAACCACGCAGTATATATATATATGTGTGTGTGTGTGTGTGTGTGTGTGTGTAATTACATATATATATATGTGTATGTGTGTGTGTAATTATATATA
>JAVJGI010000117.1:0-17482 GCA_035590275.1 Ibycter americanus
TGAGGTAACGCGCGGCGCTGAGGAGGCCCCGGCAGCCGCGGGCCCCGGAGCCCCGACTTCCCACGGCCCCGGCCCCTGCCCACCCCGGTCGCGTAGGTGCCTCAGCCCGGGAGGCGCCCGGGCAGCCCAGACGATCGGCACTTCCCCGGGAGCGCAGCAGCGGCACGCCGGCCTCTAGAGAGGGGAAGGGGGTTGAAGCATCAGGTTAGTGACCAACGTTAAATCTGCTTTTTCTAGTGTTTATTTCCGTATATCACACTAAAGGCGTGAACAGCATACTCCGCTTGTGTGATTCACTGTCCGATCTTGGCAAAAGGACAGCACTTCCCAAAATCATGAGAGGTGCCCAGGAAGCGTCAAGCTCTTCCTTCCATAGCGAATAAGGTTGTAGGCAAGATCATTCCTTCAGCAGAGGTATTCAGGATACTTAATAAACCAGAGCTTTCTCCCAGCAAGTCCTCCAGCTACTGCTGAAAATCCTGCATTAGTTGTGGCTGCAAAGGAAAAGATGCTACAGGAACACGCACGCAAAGGGAACAGTGCAGAAAATGAGGATATGGCAGGCGGGAGGGGCTGGACCACACTGAGAACACGACTGACCTCTGCTAGTGTGGGCAGAAAAGTGAAAACTAAGAAAAGAGTGGTTCCATTTTTGAAATAGGCAGCAGATAGTGGAGACTGAATCGTATCACCCAGTCCAAAGAACCAAAAGTCCTACCACGATGAATAAAAGTAGGCTGTTTCTACAAGCTCTCATACAACATAAAGTTAGGTAGGAGCACCTGCCTCACAGGTAAACAAATTCTCAGCACGACCACGGTGGGAAAGAATAGCCAGTATGCACCAGAAACCACAGTTATGTAAGAGACATTTCTCACCTTTTCCGAACAGGATTACCCAACTTCTTCCAAAAGACACTCAGTTGCTTTGTGGAATAGTTTTTGCAGCTGTCGCTCACAACAACAAAAAACTAGGGCTTAACTCAGAAAGCGAGGTAACAACAGCAAAGAGAACAACTAAATAGAACAGACAGATTATGCTGGCTACCTCAAAAGCACATCTACTACAGAACACAGACTACACCTCTGGATCTAATTAGCTGCTCTGTCAGTCAAGAAGGGTTAAAGATTTGCAAAACGCAAGTTGCGTTACCTTTGCGGTAACAGAAATTGTGTGCAGACTTAATAAAAGACCAAAATTATGTGATTCTTATTAGGAAATGAAGTTATTTCCATGAACATGAAAAACCACCACAACCAACGAATTGTTCTACAATTAAAGAAAAAGCCCAGAGAAAAATCAAAACCAGTTGTCTGCAGAGCACCTGTAAGTACACTGACACCTCCTACAAACAGTCTGCACTTGCAGGGCATGGGTGAAAGGTAGCAACAGCGCCATATAATACAAAAGCCATTTGCTGATAGAGCATTTCTGTGGTTCAGGAATCCTAAATACTGAATGAGGATTACAACTACAATGCAGAACAGAAGTGCACAGAGACCAACATGAAGAATAAAAAGTTATGATGCTGGAGAAAAATCACAGAAGACAAAATATAACACTTTATTAAAAATTAGTGTTCCATTTCCATTTAATGCACTGATAAAAGAGAAAAAACTTTAATCAATAGCTAATATGGTTACTGCATTAACTATTTTATCTGTAAGGCTGACCCTTAAAAGTTAGACATAAAAACAAAACAAAGCCTGATGCTATAAGAAAACAGCTTGATCACAGAATGTCAGTTTAAACAAGATCAGCAAACATATTTGCTATCCTCTGGATATAAAATATTATAGAAATCCAAAGTCCTTTACTATTGTTAAACAAATTAAGCTCAACTTCCCTCTGAGGTAGGGGAGGGTCTTACCACCATTTTACTACAGATGAGGAAAAATTATGTGCATACAGATAAACTGACTTGCTGGATGTCACCAAGTTAGTGGCAAAGCTGGAAACAGGACTCATGCCTGCTCATCTCTTAATTAAACCCCAGTTCTCCTAACAGAATGGATGGTGTGAAATTTTGCTGTAAAGATTTAACGCCAATGATTGTCAGAGGATATAATCTAATTGTGTAAGACGGGGACGGCTGGGCCAGACACATTCACTTAAGGTATACTTCATCAGTATTTCCTAGAGTGAATTCTGTCTGAAAATTAAAAAACCTCAACAGAAAAAAAGATCTAATCAAGCCCACAATAAGCATTGCCTGTTCCAAGCAGAATGCAGCTTTTCAATAACACCATAGTATCAGCACCTCCAATGCCCTCCCAGTCTCGGTCAGTTATTTTATATTTTAACCAGGTAGTGCAAGAGAGAAAAAGTCAGCAGAGTGGAACATTATGATAGGATAAATGTCTCCTGTTCCAAAAACTAAATGTCAAGGTGAAGGTTAAACATTTAGTTTTGTCTTGGCATTTATCAAGCTGTTGGAGGCTGCTGCCCTGCAGAGCTCTCTCTTTTGACATTAGTGCCTAATTAACACTGATACTGAAAAACTGTTTAACATAAGACATTCGCTCAAGGCACCGAGTCTCCTTCTCTGTAGAAAGACTGAGGCTGTTTTGCAGTATGTTAGGACCCCATTACGGAAACATGCAACCCTTTATTACAGTACTTGAGTATAGATGTCAGTTAACATCTTCCATTCATTCTCTCAGTCTGCTAATATAATTGAATGCACAGAAGTTCACTTGAATTTTGGAGCAAAGAGGACAGTGAGGTTTCAAAAAGAGCTCCAGCAGCTAATGAATGCTAGCTGATGTAGTTAGAATTCATACATTACAAATGAGGTAAAATGGCATTTCTCCTTCCTAAAGGCTACTACTAAATTCATGGGCACATGAGTAAACACATTCGTTGGTGATGGTCTACGTAGGAAGCCATTACAAGCCTCTTAACTTGCAGACAAATGCATGTAATTAGAAATCTATATTCTCTTAATAGGGATTGTAATTTGTGATATTTAAAGCCAGCAGAGAAGATACTTAGGAAGCACAGCTCTTCACTCTCTCTAGAAGTGGGCAGCTTACTACAAGTAAGTGAATGCTGCATTTCAAAACTGCACTGTACTTTTTCAGTGCTGCTTTTTCTTCTTTATACTAGGTTGTAAAAATATGTTCTAGAATGTTCTTGTCAAAACAATTTATAGCCTTTCATTAAGTAGGACTAAGATGAGAATACAAAGCACATGTTACATCAAAACTACAGTATTTGAAATTATCAGAACCTGGTAGTACAGGGACAATAAAACAACATGCCATGATTTTGGTGGAAAGGACATTCAATTAACATCCTGTATTGGAGCAGGTCCAGATAAGCAGGACTCTAAAGAGAAAATACAGTGTTCTATCAAAGCGTTAACTCATGAACTGCGTAAGTGATGGCTGCATCCACATCTACATTTAGACTTCCTGAGATTTCATGTAAATGATCCAATTATGTAAGCACTCAGGCAAGAAATAACTCTGGGCATTCCAGATTTTATCGGAAACCCAAGAATAGTAGCCTTACCTAGGGAGGGGATCTCTAATACTACAATCGTTTTAGCCTTGCGCATGTCCAAATAGCATACTTCCCAGAACACACCTACACAGAGGATTTCTTGATGTTCTTCATTCCCATCTGCCCACCAGTGGAGGGAACTACAGAACTGCTAGTCAAACCCAACCACACGTATTGAACTGGGATCTCTCAAGTCACATCCTGAAAATCTTACCAGGACAAAGAACACCATGACCATGGTTTTGAAATGTCTCTGACTACACAAAAGTAGTGTTTATGCAATTAAGATTTTTACTCTGCATAAAGCTTACACACCAACAGTGTTCAGTCCCGGTGGCCAAGCACTGTTTAACATCATTCCAGTTCTAGTCATATCTTAATCTACAAGCAGATGTTTTGTGATCAGTACTAGCTGGGGGTAGGGAAGGGAGAATGAATGGGGATGAGAGAAGGTGGTGAAATGAAAAGGGTATCTGTATATATTTAAAAAACATTCATAACTGCTCACAGTTCTTACTAATCCACAAATACCAAGAAGTTATTTTGCACTTTTTAAAAGATTCTCACAACCCAGATGGTTCTCAAAATAGTTTGTTTCCAAGATAAATGTAATCTAAATTCAAATCAGAAATTAATACTACTTGTAGGCTATGGGAGACAGGGAAAAAAGAAAGCCAACTAAACCAAAACACAAGCTTTTCTCTTGCTTCTTACGGCATACTGATTCACAATTTGAATCCATTTCATTAATGAATCTGGGAGTACAGAATCCAACCACGGAATGAAAGCCTCTGAACTAGCAGACGGATCTGACATTCACTCTCACACACTCCTTCCTATACCTGTACTCCCCAGAGAAAAGAAATGCAAAGGTGACATTTTTCTCTTGTAACTTCTTTTAAACACAGTTTTGCAAGGCTACCAGCATCACTCACTTCATCTGTTAACATTAACTATGATAGTAACAAGAAAAAAATAATTCATTTTCTAAGAAACAGAAGTGCCACACACAAATTTTAAATGGCAGTCTTACTTGTTACAAGATGAAAAAAAGGTACAAGAGAATAAATTGAAACCATTAAGTACAGCGCAAAGTCCCTATCACTACAGGCTCTGCTGGTAGCTTCAATGCACCCACCACAGTGTAATTTAAATAGTTATCAGTGGAGGGGGGAAAACAAATATCCATATCACACCCTAGCAGAATTAAAGAAAAAATAAACCCACAGAAATCTTTGTCAAAACTAATCTCAGCAACTGTATTTTGACTGGCACAATAGAAAAACCAGCTGGAAAACAACACCTTACAGAACGCAATGTAAGAAGAAAAGAGGTGGTTAGAGTTTCAGAGGCCTTTCACAAAAAGGCAGGTGCATTACTGTGGCAATGCTACTTCCTGAATGTGAGAATTAAGTGAACGCCTGCCACATGTAGAGGCCTGGCTAGGCAATAAAATCCTGAACATTTGCAGCCATTAGTGTTTTCTTACCAAGCCTCAACAATTTCATTTTGAAAAGTCTAAATGAGTGGAAATGATTTTTTTGTTCCCTCTCGTGCTTCTATTACTACCAAACCACCTACCATCTTAATTCTACTTATGACTTCACTGTATTAATTTGGGATTATTTTCTTGTCAGTCTTTTGCAGTAATTTGCTTTAAAACTTACAGGTAGGTTTGGCACTGGTCAGAGCAGTTCAAGACTAGCCATCAGGGGATATGAAGCTTCCATGTTCACATACAATATGAGAACATAGAAGCAGTTATGGAGTATGCTGCACCACTGTCACATAGCCATAGCTGCCAGTGAACAGCCATCAAGTAATAACTGTTTATGACTGTGGTAAAATTTGAATCTGCAACCTACAGCTGAAACATACAAGCAAACATTTAAAAATACAGTAACAACTCTTCATACTAAACTTGAAACTATTCCCAAATTTGCCGAGCAGCCTTGACTCCAACCTTCTGAAAGGCCTTGTACAACTAGCACCCAGGCAAGCACTTAGAATAAAAGTGATTATTTCAGTTTAAAATTCAGTATAAGCTACCTCTCTCCCGTGTCCAAAGCCTCTTGCAGTTTCATGCTACAACAAGGCTTTTATGACTATTCTTTCCTCTCCAACTTCTGTGCTCTAGAAAGAATTTAGAGCATAAAACCTGAATTCACCGTTCAGTATGTTCTAGCCTTGTAAAATGTTTAGTTTGTACTTCCCCAGTCACTGCAATTTTTCCCCCGCTGCTTGAGAAATTTAACATCAAGTAGCACTTTTGGGCCACAGGAGGAAACTAATGTAAAACTAATTCACCAGATTGCCATTGTTTATATAAACAGGATTACACTATCACAAGCCAAAACAGCGGCAACTCTGCCACAATCTAGTCCTGAAGTTTTCTTACTTGAAGTTTCTTCCTTCACCATACCCACTTCTCCACCTCCTAAGACAAGTCATTACATGTACATTTAAATTCTCAAAGTTTTCTTACTTTTCACAAGGAGAGGTTTTTTGATGACTTGACTCTTACCTCTTTGGAAGAGCTTGCCTTAGAATTAATGAGTTTTAAAGACAGCTATCTTGGAACACAAACCTTTGTATGTGTACTGGGGGAAAAGAGGTGGGAGAAATCACATGTGCAATGGATCTGCCTACTGGATAGCTAACCATTTCTTCTGGGGGTTATCAGATGCAGCGTTTGCTAAGAGTAGTCATGTTCAAGTTCTCTCCACCTCCTCTGCAGTATCTTGATTTAAAATCTGGAAGTTTGATTATACAGAACCCTTAAAGGGCAGGTATCTGGAAAAAGATTTTCAAATCACGCCACCTCATTCAGCAAAAGCAGTACTTCTCGCAGGAAGTAAGAAAACTGGCAAGTCATTAGATATGAAAGAGCAACCACAAACTGTCAGAATCTGTGTTCGGAATTCCATTCCTCATGTGGCATGAAAAGGGGGCCCAGTCTGTATTTAAAGCACATGGTGCAAAATTAACGTCTTAGTTCTCAAAGCCCTTGGCCTTTAGTGTTGCTTTGTGCGCACAAATGCCCATTTGCTTCTCTAGGGAGCCAAGCAGCCAAATGAAGATCAATCCACAGAGTCCAAATGATCCCTTCCCTCCTTCCTGATCTCCCTCAAAGAATATCGATAAAAGCCTTGAACACCAAACCCTTTCTCCTCAACTGGTATGCTAGTGGCCAAGCTGACGGTCGTCATAGGTGCTGTATCTCTTCACATGGATTCGTCGCACTCGGTCACGAAGTTCAAAACCCTCATCATCCTCACTGTGAGATGCCTGGCTTCGGCTCCTGCTTGTTGCTTCCAGCAGAGAGTTATCAGGAACCCGTGGTGTTTCATATAGTAAGACATTTAGTGTTTCCTCATAAATTCGTGCTTCAGGGAATTCAACCTACAAAAACCAGAACATGTCCTTTCCTGATCTATACAGGATAACATGACCGGAACACATACCCCTAAGTAAAAATATACTTGAGCCATAAAAGACATAAAGGGAGTAAAACAATTGTAAATTATAAAGCTGAGCAAAGCAGTCTAACTCCTAGAGTGGGGGATTACTCCCACCACAAGATCACCTACCTCACCTCTTCGTTTAGATTGTCCTAGAATGGAATACATTATTTCTGATTCTTAAGTGCTAATGTTGGACCCTGGTCACCTTACTTGCACCACTGCAAGACAGAAGTTAACTCCTGAAGTTCAGGAAATTCTGTAGATTTCTCATGCTATTCATTATCACATTTTGATGCATGTAATTCATCTCTTTAGGATGTATCGTGCTTAAAGCAAGTCTTTAGGTAACCTTTGCAAAATCAGAGGTGGGAAGACTATGAGAAGAATTGCTGGAAAGGTGAGGAAATCAAGTTAGTTGATTATTGGGAATCTACACTCCTGCTGAACTTTTTTAACAGATATTCTATAGTTTTGCACATAAAAGTACATTGATAATAAAAATACCATGTTTCTAAACAGTGTTTGTGCTCAAGTTTCCATTTCATTAATTTCATCCCATCCATTTCAGTTATTCAGGTTGGGACAGATCAGTTTCAGTCTTCTCTTTTTTGGTACATATTTTCCAACACTGGAGAAATTTATACTCCCAGACACAAGCATTTAGTGCAATTACACACAATGATTACATCAGTGCAAATGAAACACAGTACAAAGTAACTGCAATGAAGTAAACTTATGTAGGTATAATTAGGAGCAGAATTAGATCTTCACTTCATTTAATTAGAGAATTTAAAGGCATTTACATGCTTTAGGGACAGAAAGTCCATCAACTTTAGGAGACTGGTGTTTAATGCACATGCTTTCAGAATTACCAGTCTGCCTTTCCTTCTTCAGAACTGCTACCATATTTAGCCTTCCCTGAATTCTATTTAGTATGCAGCACCTTTTACCAAAACCCAACTCATCCTGCAGCCCTCTAAGCAGCAAGCCATCCTAGTAATTCTGATGTCACTGACCATTGATTCCAGTCAATATTCAGGAGAGTTGGTATCAAAGCTTTTCCTATAAGCAATATTGCTTGGCCCTAGCAGTCTGGCTTAAGTGATACAAAAATCTGTATACTTCTGCAATGTATCATCAACCTGATTTTTTTTAAACCATAAGAGAAAGGTGGGTAAAACTCCATTACCTTGGTTTGCTTCTTCTCTGTAGCATACACTATAGAGGTACAACAGACTTCAGCAAGTTTCCGACCCTGTCCATAGAAAGACCAGCAGCAGATTTCATCCCCTATAACATCCTTAATGAAAAGAACTCTGCCGTTGAATCGGAGAGAGAGTTTGTCAAACAGTTCTATGTTCTTCAGCAAGTTGTCATCTGAATTACTGAAACACAGCAACAAAAGAAGGAATACGTTTTTTGCGGTTTTTCAGCTGGTCATCTCTATAGACTTCATGTGCCTATTCCACCACAGTTTTAAGCACTGATCTAACTGCAGAATACAAATAAGTAGTGACTCATTGCCATATGCTGCCAAGAACAGACAGGGTAATAGCCAATTTCAGATACAAATAAGATGCTCTAATCCCTATGAGCAAACACACCAGCCTTTAGAGGTCAAGTTATATAATTAATAACGACAGCACGACTTCCCAAATTATTACATCAACTATCTCGACTGACGCTCAATACAATTAAGTCCCACGCTAACTGCAGTTCTCTTTAGCCTACTAACAGCAAGAGTCCAGAGTCAACACATGTTGGAAGGCCAGCTGAAAAGCAAGGTGTTCCGCGTGCAACACTAGTGATACCATACACACATGTCCAGGGTGAATACCTTATTTAGGAAACTAAGTTTTATTGACAGGCAACACAATGTAGGATCTTAATTACTTTTCAAAGCAAGTTCTAGATGTTCTAAAGAAAAACAATATGCATTGTATTATAGCTTTAAAATCAAGTAAGGCTACCAGAAAGCTATTCTTAAAATTTAAAATATTTTACTTAAATAACAACAACACAGCCAATCAATGTTTACAATTAAGTAAACAAAACCCCAAAAAACCAACCAAACCTAGAAGCTTTATTCCTCTGACATTAGCTTGAATGCAGCTGTATCAAAAATACGTACCTCTGTGCCCCTTTGTCTCTTTTTATAGGTGGCTGGGCAATTTGGTGCAGGTGTGTGGAAATCAGTGAACATATTACTACCCAGACAACAAAGCCACCCTTGCTAACTTTAACAGTAAAATCCCTCTTTGGACCCAGAAGCTCAAGGTTCACACCTTACTGCCAAAAATCTAGCCAGAGACATGACTTCATACTCTTGTATGCAGTAACCTTTTGCAAATGGTCCCAGGCAACTATGAAATACTTGTGAATCGAGACACTGCTAGTAAGAACAGTTGACTGCACTTTACATAAAATACTTAGTCTGAGAAGCATTTCTGTTCAGATCTAAATAAAAAAAAAAAAAAAAAAGATGTACAGCCAGACAAAATCTTCAGCTCACAAGAATCATTTGATAAAGCAATCTGGGATTCATTCAGCCAGTGACAAGTCCCAGTCGCTATCAAGTGGCAGAGCTGGGAAAAAAATGTGGAAGTCTTCATCCATTGATGTTATTAGACCATACTGACAACGTAACTGAGAAAGCTGCTTTTATACTGCTGATTGGGAAGAACAGAAGGAAAAAAATCTTTGCTTGCTAGCAGCCAGCGTGGACTTTTAAATAAAGATGCCTCATTTAAACACCATCAAAGCATGCAGATTCATGCGCAAGGAATAATTAGAACCCTACAGCTAGCTGAGATACCAGCACCTCCTGGTATCTAGGATTCTGTTGCTCTCATTACTAGTACGTTTACATTTGCAGACCCACGGTGACTACCGTGCTACTCTGTGCCTGCTTTAGCATCACTGCTGTAAGCTAAAGGGTAACACAGGGAGGAGTCCAATACGACTGGCAGATACAGAATGCAGTCTCCTGAAAAACAGGCTGCTCTTCAGCACTCCCACAGGTAGCATTTCCCGAGTACCTGAAATACCATGATTGTTAGAATCCATCTCTGTGACAGAGACAATACGTTTGTCTGGAGAAAAAAGCTTCCACGACTGCATCTCAGGCTGAAAAGGCTGAAAATGAGGATTCTGCATAGCATAAAGGATTACTCCCATCGCTTCAATGACTGGTTTGGGAAAATCCAAAGCCATGCTGATAGCATCATAACAAAGGGATCATGACAGTTACAGCATAAAACTAAATATGTAATGTTCCTTCATACAGGAGGAAAGCCAGTAAATTCTTGACCTGGCCCTATCTGGGTTGTTCCTGAGCAAAACAGATACCTTCCTTTGTAACCAAATAATTAATTCATTTAGAGGCGCTGGAACATCAAGAATATCTGTAGGTCAGAGTAAAAGAGTGCTGGCAGAGGTATGTGCAGACTGAAAAGTAAAGCTAAGCTGACGAGGTCGGGATCATGGCTGCATTAGCTTTGCATTGATTGACAAGGTAACGCTCTGGTTTCCAGTTTGTCTTGCATTACCTAAGTTACATCTAATTCCAGCCAATATTAATAGCCTCATCATTCTTATCTCTTAGCCCTTGTTTCCATTCATCTTTCTCACACAACTGAATTGTACACTAGACTTCAACAGATACAGTTTGTTGTGTTCTCCTCATATTTATATCCACATCAGGCAAAAATAACTACACTCATCCATAGATGAGCACTGCTCTAAGCAAAAAAAACCCCAAGTTAGGTCATACCACATCTTTCTCCACTCCCATAGTCAAAAGGAAACTTTCCCATTACAGTGGGGAAAAATACCTGACATACCTGGTATAGGAGTATTTATTGTTGCTTCTGTTGTAAAGGAGCTTAACAACAGGCTATTGGGATAGAAAGAAAAAAAAAAGAGAAAAGGTAAGTTCTGTGTTCGAATACATTTAGCAAATGTTCAGTTTCTCACTGGATAGTTGTGGAAAAGCAGTTACTTTCATTGATGATTCTATCAGTCTTTCTTCTTCTTTTGGAGATGTGATAATAGGGATGCTACAGACAGGCTCATACAGGTCTTTCTTGTCCTGTTTTAAAGAAAGAAGAGGGAGAAGAAATAAACTGAAGAGATAAATGCTAAAGCTAACATCTGCTGCTGCTGTCTTCTCCAACCCCTCCAGCCATGTTCCCAAATCCTGGGATGCAAAGGTAAGAGCTCTGTGTTGCTACAGTAACCACACAGCGTTACCTTGATCTGCAACACAGAAACACAGCAGAGAGATTTCTTATCCCCAGAAGGCAGCAGTAATTGAAATATTGGGATGCAGGTGAATGTCCTTAGCTATAGCAGGGACTCTGTGCTAAAGTCATACTTGGTTTAAGTGGGTTTATTATTCTATCCTTTTTTGAAGGAAAGGATAGTAAGGGTTTGCACTAGTTTTAATCAACTCAAAACACTGCAGTATATAACAGTATCAGCCACTATGAACTGAACATTTGGCAAGAACAGCATGTCACCAAAACGGACTTCAGCCCCTTGTGATACAAGAGCAACAATCAAGAGCATGTAGTACAGTCTGTGACTTCAGATTCCTCATGTAGCAAATTAAGGAAAGCTTGATAGCTAATAGGAAAGCCTTAGAACATTTTGTTTTTAGAAGGCAGTCCTTAAATTCCAAACCAGAAGGAAAATAGTCAGTGTGGCTTTGCGTTTCTTTCAGTGGATACAAGAAGTATGTTGAACCTAGAATGCAAGGCATTTATTAAGTACTATGTTTTGTCCTGCAAGAAACATGCATTTCACAATCTTAAGTCTAATAATAAGTTATATATATTGCACCTGGCCTAACCTTATTTAAAAGTTGGCAGAACAAGCTGATTTCATTCAGCTGAATGCAGAGGGACTCATTAAGTGAATAAAGCTACTATGGGCTTACATATTTGCAAAACTGATACAAAGAAAAGTCCTGAAAGTACTCAGTGCTTACCACATTGGTCTTTTTCTCCACTAAGATTCAAACTTAGAAAAAAAAGTTACCAGGCTTTCAAAGATCAAACCTTTTCTGCCTATAAATATTATCTAATTAGAAGTGACGTAACTTAGGGGAAATTTAGACAAACACCATAATGTCTTTTAAAACATACGCTCGAAATAATCATGTTTATTCAATCAGCTTCCTTTAAATTTCTGGCTTTTATTTCATTTCACACAAGAGGAACTCATATCTATTTCCTAAATAAAATTTGACAAAAGGAAACAGAAAAGAACCAGTCCCTCTGTTTAAACCACAAATTGTGAAGACAGTTTCTGCTTTATTCATCCTCCCGGCATACCTGTGAAGTAGAAAAGTGCTACTATCCCCATTCTGAGGGGGCAGCTGGACAAGTTAATGGAAGAACAAAGGGAAATGATTGACCCGTCATCATACCAGACATCTCCAAAATGACAGGAGCTTGAACCTATGTCTTGGACATTCTACGTTCATATAATCTAACCAGGAGACAATCTTTCTCTCCTTACAGAGAAATAGCTCCCTCAATAATGTAGCCACCTCACTATCTGCACTAAGTGCCTTCAGAGCACAGACACCCATGGCCTGGAAGGCTGTGCCATGATAGCACATGGGTCTGAAAACATGGCCAGGGAGATCATAGACTAAATTCTGCCTCTTATTCAAAGCACCGCAGCATCTCAGGCGTGCATACAAAGCAAGGATAGCTATGGCTTTGATAAACATACTGGATAAGCTCTTGCAACTTACCTGACTGCTGTCTCATTTTCTTTCCAGGCTGCCTTGTACATATAAAGACTTGATGCCACCTCTAAGGCCATGAAACACTCTCTCAAGTTGCCTTAAGTAAATTTTATAAGCAAAACATCTGTGAAAAACTTTACAGGCTACTTCTATTTCTTACCTGCAGGGCTGCTTGGCACATGTCCACTAAGCCCTGAATGAGATAATATTTGGCTTCTGCCATCAACTCTTTGATCTCCTGTCTGTGTTTTGGAAGTGCAATTGTGTCATCTCGGAGATAGTTTAAAATTGTTCCGAAGTGCTTCCCACAACGGTCTATAAGGATCCAGCCTGAAAAATAGCCATCACATCATTTCAATCACGTCAGCACCAGGGGGCAAGAAAATGCTCCTTGGAGAGGTTAAGTAAGCCCAACGTTTCCTGAAACTGCACGATACTCTTCCCATTTCATTCAGTGGAAGTCTTTACTGACTTTGAGGAAACTGAAGTTGGTTACAGAACAGAAACTCACAGCGGAACCACTCCTTTGGTACCTCCCGTATGTTCTCACTATTTTCCAGCAGCCCAAAAGAAAAGCCTCAAGCTAAAAATACTTGGCTTCCTACTGCAAGGCACTAAAATTGCTGGAGGAACCTGACTGCATTGGATCAATCTATCACAGTCAGTGGGCTACCTGACCAAAATGATTATATGTAGTTCATCTTTTCTGTATTAGTTTCCGATTAAAAGAACGGACCTTTTTAACTGATATAGAAAGTCTAATTTACATCTGTTTAACTGACTGTTGAAGCCATTCAAACCTTTTAAAAAAAAAACAAACGCGCTTACTATTAGGGTCGTTTACTTCTTTTATTTAGAGGCTTGTCACATTCCCAGCAAAAGGAGGTGTACTGTATTTGCACAGGGATAAATGTAATAACTGCTGCTACAGTGTAATGGCTGGGCAATTAGAAACTTACCACTAAGAAAGCCAAGGAGAGACTAGAAAACAAGATTCACAAATGTTTGCAAAAAGTACATTTGGGATAAGTTCTGTGGCCTAAGGAGAAGGATCTGGCAGTTTTCCAACAACATCTTAAAGAGAGAGATGTGTTCCAAAGGTGCTAAAAGGTTGACTAGTCCAGAAAACCCAGTATGGGAGAAAAGCTGTTCTAGTCTCCAAACGAAGCAAAGAACAGGACAGAAACAGATCAGGAGGGAGTGGAGAGGGGATGCAGGCAGCACAGGAAGCAGTAGCAGGCAGACAGTTCTTGCAATTTTAAAACATCCCTGAAGTCACATTCACTAGGAAACAGGATGTCTGACCTGCTGGCAAACAATAGCAATGCAGGATGCACAAAGGCAGAGGGTTTAATACAGTGCCAAACCCTTTTCTACAATGTTAAAGGCAGGCAAAAGAGTGTTATTTTGGGACCTAGATACAGAAAACAACATAGGAAAGTAAGCTAAACCACTGCCAGACTCTCCAGCTGTAGCTGTTAGAACATGAACTTTGTTTTCCATTCAGGCTGAGGCTCTTACACAAAACTGCTGGACTACATGGACCGAGTTGTCTGTTACGCTCAACAAGACACAGCCTACTCAAGGGGAACTTGGTTTAAAAGCTCTGCAAAAGCCACACAGAGTTGTTTCAGTTTAAGTAACACATGTTGTGCATCAAGTTTAAACTGATGTAATCTGGGCACGCGGAAGAGCTGTCGCTTACGAGTGTTCAGAAACACCAAGAGCTTAAATACTTGCCAGCCTCTCTCAGCCTCTTCTCCACAATGGCACAACCCCTGTTCCTAAGGTCCCATTTTGCCCTGGAATACTGAAGAGAGGAAAACAAAAGCCCTCACAGCCATTGCTGACACTGGTCATCTTATTTTTTCTACTCTCTATAATGTATTAGGCATTTTTATAATGCCAATATTCACTGTCTAGCAGGAGGTGACATACTACTTGACTGATAGCTAAATACTGTCACAGCTTCGTAAGCCACAAGTGGAACATGCTACCAGAAGGAGAAAAAAAAAGAATTTTCAACAGAGCAAGCAATGCTATTCTGAGTTTTAAAGATGAAAACTGAATGCCCCTCCCAATATGCGCATTTCGAATGATGCCACTACATGACATGACATAAATGACAACCCACATACTGTCTGTTCAGTCTTCATAACAACATCAACAATCTGCACACCAGCTGCAATCGCAGGAAAGAGAACCAGTCCTTCCACTGGATAATTTTAGCAACCAAAGAACACATTTTTATAAAGCACGGAGGACTGTTGGCACCAATGGGAGTCGGCTGCCTAATGTTCCAGGTTATTTTTGGAATACATCTCTCCCTACATCCTTAGCTGAGCGTGGCCTTAAGATTTTTAAAAAACCACCACCAAAACCCAGTCATTTTACAAACTTCTCAACAACAAAAGACCTTCCCTTACCTTCCTTGTCTGTGAGCACTTCCATCCTGCCGCTGAACATGGCCTTAAGCATTGTGTCGTGCCTGGTCAGTACTTGTACTGTAGTGTAATACAAAGAGCCCCCAACATTTAGTCGCACATACTTGTTACCGAGGCTGCTCCCTTTGAAGCTGCAAGCTTTGGGCTTGGGCCCTGCAGCTGGACAAAGGGTAGAGGTTAGACACGTGTCGCCCGACATCTCCTTCTGTAGGTAGATGACAACCCTGCAGAGCGTGGGCTTGACGGATTCCGCCGTGATTGGTGAAGAGTCACAAGTCACCAGATGAGGATGGCAAGGCAGAAGCGATCATAACCACTGGGCCCTTGAAACAGAAACGTGTAAGATCAATACAGAAACCTGGAATTTCCATTTACAACAAAAACACGAAGCCCACATTGAAGTAGATTCCCAAGGAAACATCTACACACATTCTGACAAAACAGGATTTAGCTGTTTTTCAGGCAACTTACACAGCAGTACAATGCAGTCGAGTTATAGCTGCGTTACTGTTAATGTGGCACGCTAAACTTTTCTGGACTTCCTCTTATTTTGTCCTCAGCCAACACTACAAACACCATACGGTACTGCAATCCAAGTTTAAATGCTAGCTGGAATTTGGCTCCCTTTCAGCTTCCCAAAAGAACACAGCTCTTTTTGTGCAGAGCTAAAACGCAGGGGAAGAGCTTTCTGCCCTTCCTTCTGCTGGGGTGCGGATCTGGATGCGTGGGGTTTGTTGCTGATGTTTTGTTTTTTAACTGGAGACATTTACAAATGCCTCTTCAAATGCCTCAACACAGAAATGCTGGACCATAACATTGTTATTTCCTGGCAACTCCTTTCATTCAAAACTCTTCTTCCTCCACCCTGCAATGCTGAGCAGTCAATATAGTTTTAATTAAAAAAATAAATAAATACAATTTAACACGCCACACCCCCCCGGCCAAGAACATCCAGTCTTTGGAATATTTGTCTCAATTAAAAAGCCAGCTAGACATTCATGGCTTCTTTCTCTTGCCAGTCGCACTATGCTTATCTTTCCATTGACAGTAAGCTCAATATACAAACAAACAAACAAATGAAACTCTAATGGGCCAGATCTGAAGTTCTTTAACTGGAAAAGTACAAATACAAGCTTCTTACCTATCTTCTACTAACTGTTGTTCTCAAAAGCATTTTGCTGTTGTCTTTTTTTGTTGTTGTTATATTTTTAAAACGCCTTCAGACTACAGATATCTCCTCCCTTCTCTGTTCTGTCCCTATGGCACATGAGTAACCTTTTATAAATAAATATAACAACCTGTTAATTATAATGTTATTCTTCCTACATACCTCTTCTCACCCCACCTCAGCTTTCAACAGAGAAGAAACCCACAGCCATCCGTCTGTACAGCAAATTACTTGGCAGCTACAGATAGCATCTTAAAATTGCCTGAGATCTGAATAACTACTGAACTTAGAACACCTAAAATATAATGTTATTCTGCAATTCCTAACACAGTTGTTCTAATTAAGCAAATGCTACAAACAATGTACAAATCTAAGTCCGATGCAACGGCACGCTACAAATGGAATCAGCCAGGAAAGTAACAGCAGCAGCAACCAAACATTGTGTATTAAGGTCCTGGTGTTGGATAAGAAGTTAAATTACTCAAAGCAGCTGAGGGTTATAGAGAAATCAATCCAAAATTGTCCAGGCATTGCAAGTAACACAGTTCCTTCCAAGTAGTCATAGGCGTTTGCTGCAACCTGTTACGAATAAGTAACTCGAGACCAGAAGAAACTACACCTTGGCTGGCCCACACTTAAGCCTTTTGGTAAAATCAGAACCGTGACTTTGGTCTACGCGCTTGTCACCCACGTCCGGCCTGGCTTTAAACCCTCAGCAAACCCTTTTTTAGGACAAAAGCGCGTTTGTAAAGACTGATCCTGCAACGAGAGAGAAATCCAGACACGAACAGGTCGCTGCCGCTTCAGGCACTTACTCACTCTGACCGCGCAGAAGGAAGCCGAACAGGAGCAGGGTCCCCTGCACGGCCAGCCCACGCGGGAGCGAGCACTAACTACCACTCGAACGCGTTCGCTAACTAGTACGCGAGGAGGCGTTTGCTGTAAACGGTGCCGTAGCCTTTAATTGCCCCATTAACACCAGGGAACGTGTTCTGCGTCCCTTCCTTCCTGCCCTGCGAGGCGGAGGGCTGGAGCCGTGACACCACGGCTCGGGCGCCGCCAGGAAACGCTCCCGGGCGAGAACTTCCATAAAGAGGAATTCAGCCTTGGCGGCTCCCGGGAAACGCCGGCGGGCCGGCCC
>JAVJGI010000118.1:0-17391 GCA_035590275.1 Ibycter americanus
CTTACTGCCACTCCCAGGGCTCTGTAATCCTTCTTGATGCTCCTCAGACTGCTCCTGGCTCTGTCATTGCTGCCCATGTGAAACGACAGCAGCAGATAACAGTCAGTGGACTGTACTAGGGTAGGTAGTCTCTTGGTAACATCCCAGATACGAACTCCCCGTAAGCAGCACAGCCCTCTAGAGAACACATCAACTAGGCAAATGGGCGCCTCCATACCGCTCAGAAGAGTCACCTACCACTATTACCTTTTCCTAGTTGCACTGGTTGTGCAGACAGGCAGATCAATCTGCCTTACTCAGCTCCAGCATCTTTCCTGATGTGATGGGTCTCTCCTCTTCAGCTGGCAGAGTAGTAAAGCAGTTCTGCAAGGGCACCTCAGGCTTTGGAGGAAGTCTCTTCCTCCTGCAGGTCCTTTTTGTTACAATCTTCCATTCTTCTGCATTATTGCTTCCCCTCCCGTCTGTGTGCACTGATGGGGGAGTTTTTGGCTGTCTAGCTATGGGCCATGGGTCCACTGCGGGCTGCTCTTGGAATCAGCTAAATCCTTCTCAGCCTCCCTGATATTACACAGCCTTCTTACCACTTCCTGCAGCTCAGCCACCTGCTGCAGGATGTCCTCCACCTGGGCACGCATTTTCCTGGCAGTTCTGCTGCCTGTCCCTGCTCCAGGAGAAAGGTCTGGGCATGTCCTGCAGCCTGAGGTCTGCACTGCAACCTCTCCCTTCGGCAGCTCCATCTGGGTGGAGGCATCAGCCACTGCCGGTGTAGATGGTGCAGACCCCTCAGCTGGAGCTGCAGCCTTTGCTCTAATTCTGCCATAAGGTTCCCTGTCTGATGTGCTTAACAATATTACATTATGTAGTATATGATGAAGACTGCTCATTGAACCAGAGATTTAAATCTGCTTTTCACTTCATTACCTGGAAATGGCTCCTGTAAGCTAGAGAGGAGAGTAAAAGAAAGACTTTCTTTTTGACAAAGGAAGAGGATGATATTCCATCTTTAATTATGTTCCATATTTTTACCCTCCGACTCAAGTTGTCTATGTGAGAAATGTTTTTTCTTCTATTCTAATATCCTTGCTTTCATTGCCTGTTAGACTAAAGGCCTGTCAGACAGAAACACAAAGGAGTTGGCGAAGTTGCGCTGAAGAGGCTGAAAATGGTTATGGTTTTGATTGGGAGGTTATATTCTGTTTTAGGAGAATAGTAATTTCTGGAAGTTATAAATTTTCCTTTTTACTGAAGAAATGGAATGATAAAATTAAAGTGGTAGGAGAAGAGGGAGTTCATATGAAATCTTACTGAATATGTATACTAAGTACTACAGCCATGGTAACTAAGCCTCTTAGTCTAATCCTGCCCTAAAAAGAAATATTCTCTGATTCTCCAAGTTACTGCTGCTAAGTAGAAAAGGCAGTGCTAAATATAGATGTCCATGGCTTTGTTTGCATGTTGAGGATGGTTCTTAAACCCAAATCTACTCAGCAGTGCACATTTTTTCTCCCATTATTTATTTATTTACTGGGAGACATAGAGTAATAATGCTCTTATTAGTTGCATTACAAGTGATTACAATCACAGTTCAGTATTGACCCTCAGATACCTAAAGAGCTTTTCCTTGATTTAAGAAGAGTTTTCTCTACTTTTAATTATCTGTATATGCTGCTCTCAGAGCAGAATGACAAAAATTTTTGTTCCTGAAGAAAGATATTCCAGAATTTAACAATCAAACCCAATATAAATGAAGGTAAGTCATCACCATCTTGTTATAGTTTTACTGTTGGCTAACTTTTATCAGGTTTCTTTTCAAAATGAAGGTTAACAATCTAACGCTTCATAGTTACAAAATTGTATGTGAAGCTTCTAATCTTTCATACAAGATGCGCTACAAAGAAAGGCAGATTAGACACAGGAATAAATGAGGTACCTACATCCTGATAATTACCAATTTAAATATACATTCAATCAGCATAATAGTAATTACATTCATTTTTGTCTTTTCTTGATAGGATGAAATCTTCTGTGTTGGGAGGGATTTTGTTATTTCTCTTATTGTCTTTGACTGCAAAAACTTGTTTCTTTAGCAGGACATAAGTTAATGGTCTTACTGACTGTATGTGGTGATAATTCCATGTGGTTGCTTTAGAAAGACAGTTAATAAAAGCACTACATAAAGTGATTCAACAGTAGGGTATTGTGTTCTTGGTTAGTCAGTAATTTGTTTCCTACTGTTGTATCAGTACTTTACAGATGATTGTTGCATATTTTCTTGCACAGACTTTATCGGAGGCAAATGCCTTTTCTATATCAAATACAGGAAATGTTGGAAAATATGATTATGTCACTTATGAGTTCCCTATACTTAAGGAGAATGGATTTTTATATTTTTTTTTTTCCCTAGATACAAATACATCAGTGTTTCTCTTTTCATTAGTTAAAAGTTAAACCTTCCTCGAGGGTTAAGAAATGAAGCCAGTCATCTTAGACTGAATTTTCCCAGAGTTACTTTCTTTTTGGTGTTTATGGGATGGAAAAAGGCAGTAGGAATTCTATCCATTTCATCTATATTTTAATCACTGGAAGTGATTTCTGTAAATCATATTGTGCTGTTTTTAACACTAGCCTGTCTTGAGTTCTCATTATAGATTTCCTTTTTCTCTCTCCATAGGGATTCCTACTCACTTCTCTTTTTATTATTTATTTATTTTAAAGTGGCTTGAGGTGCTAGGATTCCCTGGAGTGCGTTTCACATCACTTTAGAATGTGGTCATTAGTGTGCAGCTGTGATATTTTATTGTGAGATTTCAGTTTCACTGTTCAGTCTTTTATGGAACATAAGGAAGATTAATTTTATATGACTTTGTTTTGTATATAGGGCAAGATTTTCTTTTTCTTTGTTCACATTTGTGTTTCTTTTTGGCAATTGGATTTGACCTGTGGCTAAAGCATGTTTTCCCGCTTAGTTGCCAGCTGCGTTTTAGTTGTTTCTTCCTCTGCATTAGCCTGACCTTACACATCATTCCACTTTTTCCCCCACACATGAAAATGCCAGGGTCGTTATTTATTTTTTCAAGTATTGTATACTGCCAGAATGGAGTTCTAACCATTAACATAATAATGGAAAAATAAAAATAAATTAATAGTGTTTCCCCAATTCTCGAAATATACAAGATCATAGAAATCATTTTGCTGAACTAAGCTGATATAATCCTAACACCTGACCTCCTATGACATGCTTCAAGTAAAGCTAACACCTCAGCAGGTTATTTTAGCTTTTACTTTATATTTTAAGTATAGCTATCATATATATCTGTCCAGTAGTAACATTTCTATTCCCACTGCTAAGTCACATGATGAAAACCTCATAATATGAAATGCTCAATGAGAAACAAATTACTTCAACTTTTAGGAAAAGGTCATTCTGTTTATTTGAAGGAATGAAGTTACATTATTTTTCTTCAATATGTTCCCGCTTTGCCCTTTAACTGATGTCAGAGAAGTCAACTTAGGCTTCTTGTTCAGAAGAATATAGGCAAAGTCTTCTTTAAATGGATCCTTGCCTGCAGTGACCATGAATGAGATGGTGGAGTTCAGGATCCTGCATGAAGGAAGTAGGGCAATAAGTAGGACTGTAACCCTGGACATCAGGAGAGCTAACTTTGGCCTCTTCAGGGAACTACTTGGAGAAATCCCCCCACAGGTTAGGACTCTAGAAGGTAAGGTGATCCAAGAGATCTGGCTAATATTCAAGCATCACTTCCTCCAAGCTCAAGATCAATACATCCATATATGTAAGAAATCAAGCAAAGGTGACAGGAGGCCTGCACAGATAAGCAAGGAGCTTCCAGTAAAACTCAAACAGAGGAAGGAAGTTTATGGAATGCAACTTCCATAAGAAAGAAAAAAGGACAGGCCGATTGGAAAGAATATCAAAATACTGTCAGAATGTGCAGGGAGGTGGTGAAGAAGGCTAAGGTCCATTTGGAATTAAATCTGGCAAGGGAGGTCAAGGACAACAACAAGGGCTTCTTCAGGTACATCAGCAGGAAAAGGATGACTAGGGAAAATGCGGGCCCGCTGGTGAATGAGGTTGATGCCTTGGTGACAAAGGACCCAGGGAAGGTGGAGTTACTGATTGCCTTCTTTGCTTCAGTTTTCACTGCTAGGCCAGAATTCAGGAATCCCAGACCCTGGAGGCAAGAGAGAAATTCTGGAGAAAGAAGGAGTTTCCCCTGGTTGAGAAGGATCTGGTGAGATCATATGGGCAAACTTGATACCCACAATTCATGGACCCCAAAGAGATGCATCTGCAAGTGCTGTGCTGAGGGACCGAGGAAGACGTTATTACTACGCCACTCTCCATTATCTTTGAAAGGTCATGGAGGATGGAAGAGGTGCCTGCAGACTGGAGGAAAACCAATGCTACTCCAATCTTCAAGAAGGGCAAGAAGGAGGACTGAGGAAACTACAGGCCGGTCAGCCTCACCTCCATCCCTGAAAAGGTGCTAGAACAGCTCATCCTGAAGCTCATCTCAAAGCATGTGGAGGAAAAGAAGGTTATCAGGAACAGTCAACATGGATTCACCAAGGGGAAATCATGCCTGACCAACATGAGAGCCTTCTGTGATGGAGTGACTGGCTGGGTAGACAAGGGGAGAGTGGTGGATGTTGTCTACCTTGACCACAGCAAGGCTTTTGACACTGTTTCCCATAACACCCTCATAGGTAAACTCAGGAAGTGTGGGTTAGATGAGTGGACCATGAGGTGGATTGAGAACTGGCTGAATGGCAGAGCTCAGGGGGTTGTGATCAATGGTGCAAAGTCTAGTTGGAGGCCCATAGCTCGCGGTGTTCCCCGGGGGTCAGTGCTAGGTCCAGTCCTGTTCAACAGTGACCTGGATGAAGGGAAAGAGCGTACCCTGAGCAAGTTTGCTGATGGTACAAAACTGGCAGGAGTGGCTGACACACCAGCAGGCTGCACGGCCATTCAGCGATACCTGGACAGTCTGAAGAGCTGGAAGGAGAGAAACCTAATGAAGTTCAATGAAGACAAGTGTAAGGTCCTGCACCCGGGGACGAACAAGCCCACGCACCAGTACAGGCTGGGGGCTGACCTGCTGGAAGGCAGCTCTGGGGAGAAGGACCTGGGAGTCCTGGTGGACAGCAGGTTGCCCATGAGCCATCAATGTGACCTTGGGGCCAAGAAGGCCAAGGGGGTCCTGGGGTGCATTAGGAGGAACGTGGCCAGCAGGTCAAGGGATGTGATCCTCCCTCTCTACTCTGCCCTGGTGAAGCCACACCTGGAGCGCTGTGTCCAGTTCTGGGCTGTCCAGTTCTGGGCTGCCCAGTTCAAGAGAGACAGGGAGCTACTGGAGAGGGTCCAGCAGAGGGCTACAAAGATGATTTGTGGACTGGAGCATCTCTCTCATGAGGAAAGGCTGAGGGAGCCTAGCCTGTTTAGCCTGGAGAAGAGAAGTCTGAGAGGGAGTCTTATCAATGCATACAAATACCTTACGGGTGAGTGTCAGGAGGATGGGGCCAGGCTCTTTTCAGTGGTGCCCAGTGACAGGACAAGGAGCAACGGGCACAAACTGCAAAGCAGGAATTTGCACCTGAGCATGAGGAAAAGATTCTTTAATTTGAGGGTAACAGAGCACTGGAACAGGCTGCCCAGAGACGGTGTGGAGTCTCCTTCTCTAGAGATATTCAAAACCTGCCTGAGTGCAATCCTGTGCAAACCGCTTGAGGTGAACCTGGTTTAGCAGTGGAGGTGGTCTAGATGATCTTCAGAGGTCAATTCCAACCCCAGCCATTCTGTGATTCTGTGATCTTATCTGCCACTTTGCACTGGTTTTAAATTTGAAATACTAAAATACAAGGAAGTTTTCTGCATTTTCTTCAATGCATAGTAATCATCCAGTGGACCTAATCTTGTCCCCATGTATACAGCTGCAGATTTTTGTACGTAAGAGCACATAAATCAAAAGGACAAGTTATATTCAACCACAATTTGGAACACAACCAAATACAGAGATGACAAATAACTTGGGCAAAACCTCTTATCTCCTGTACCTTATATCTAAAATAGACAGACTAAAATTATTTAGTTTACTATTTCCTAAACTAAGAAGTTACCACAAATAATAGTTTCTCCTAAAGAGAAAGACTCACTAGGGTGTCCAAGCAGTATAGAAAATGCCTAAAAGGGATAACTAAAAATAGATATTTCTACTTATGTATTCCAATTTCTAGTTCCTTCCATAAGATGTTCCTCTTGTTATAAAGGATGAAGTTAAAACTGTATGCTTGCAAAAAGTGAATGGAATAAGTATGCACAAAGTAGGAACCTTAGTTTACAAAGTCAGTGTTCTTATTTGTCGTTCTTCAAATCATTTCAGAGATGGAGTAATGTGAAACAATCTAAGCCTTTGAAGCATCGTACTGTTTTCTTTCTCAGATTCCAGATTAAAGGTACTAAGATGCCCCTGAACTTCAGAGGTTTTAAGGAAAACTTAATAACAACACAGAACAAAAGAAAAACCAAATCACTCCAACAAATCTATAAGAAAAGTATATAATAGCTCCTGAAATCCTCCTCTTGATAAATTTATTTAAGTCTGTGCCTCCACTAAATTACCAGAGTCATTGTAATCACAGAAAGGCAGTATTTTAAGGCCATGGTTCTAGATCCAGTTTACTGGATCTCTGCGATCTTACAGAATATCTTTTGTGTACACTGTGGGTTTTGTAAGTGCTACACATCCTGGTCGAGAAGGAAGGGTTGAACAGTGAAGGCAGAGGCTGCCTGTTGGACTGCTCTTGGCTGCAGTGCTCAGGTCTGAGCAAAACCTTCTCAGGGCGCAAGAGGGGTTGCCTTCTCTCTTGTAGCTATTACCATGACCCTCAGGGTGAGGAGGCATCAGCAAGCAATACTGCAGCATGGGAAGGGACAAGAAGCATACTTTTCCAGGCATCCTGAGGTGTGTGGTTTGCCACACAGGCAAAAATCACTTTGCCTCGCTTACCTGAGAGCAAGGCTGGGGGAGCCCGTCTCGGGGAAGAACTTCAACCCTTATCATCTGAATTTGTAACCCAGTAGATGAGAGTTCTGTCTGTGACAGACTCTCTGTAATTTAAATATGATTTCTAAAAAAAGTTAGAAATTAGAAGGTATTTTATATTGTTGTTGCTATTGTGCAAGTTGCTACAAACACACATTGGATGCTATAATTTAGCAGTCGTAAAGGCAGTTATTCCAATAGATTTATATATGCATATATGACTATATCATGGGCAGACTATTTTCACAGTAAGCCTAAAGACATTAAAATATAATAAGACTTCTTTAAAATTGATGGGGATATTTTTCCTCTTTTTGTTATTGAAATGAACCAAATTTGTATAATTTCTGTAATGCTATATGAAAATATTGTAAGCTTATATTTTGTTAGACTTTCTGAAATATGCTGAAATTTCTTCCTTAATTCTCTATCTTGTTATGTTACACAATGGCTTACAAGAAATTACAGTATTTTTAGATCTCAGTGTGGTCAATTTTTTCAAAGATTTTTGAAATAACATCTCTCCCACTCTACAATAGGAATCACAAACTTCCCCAGGAATAATTCTTCCCTGTAGAATGCACAGATACTTACACTGAAGAAGGAATGATATCTTTGAAAAGCTAGCAAGTAAAAAGTTATTTCCCCAAATTATATAAAAATGTTTTTACATCATGGTGTTTGAGGTCTGTTGGGAAAACTTCAAAAACATTTTAAAACTGACAGCAAAGCAGCGGAGCAAAAACTGAAATCCAATGAATAGAAACACATTAGACTATATTTAGTCTTCTATCTTCTGTTGCAGTCAGGGCATGCATTGGCTGTGTCGTCTGCATTATGGGACAGATGTGCTATTGTGGTATGCTGCTCTTCTCATTCAGGTTGCTTTCCAGGGCGTCTGGTAGAAGAGGCTGTGGTGACTGTTGATACCTTGTTTTGATATGGAATTGGAGAGAATGCTCCCTGTTATAAGCATGGCTCATGATATTACACTGGGATTGCAATGCAGAGCTTTGTTTTACTGTGATTTTATTTTAAAAATAGGTAAGCAGATTATTAATACATAACTTTACACAAAACAGACAAACTTACACTTGCTGATACTCCTCAAAAATGTTATAGTTCTCTTCTGTTTCTCCAACCCTACTAGCAGTAGTTTTTATGAAAGGAAGCATAGCCTTTTTTTCAGACACCATTACCTGTAGAGTTGTCTAAGACATAAGTGAAATTGGCTTGTCCTTGTAATTTTACCTTGCCTGATACCTGTAAGATTTTTTTCTAGCTTCCCTATAAACAGTTTTTCAAATATCAAAACCTGTATCTTTCAGGATGACAAAGTGACACCAATCTTGCTGACTTTGTAGAGTCTGTTATCAAACACAAGTGCCAAGTTCTCTGGAAAGTTTTGAATGCATTTCAAATTCTAGATAATTGCATTACAAATACCACATTTTGAGCACAGTGAGATTAGAGATCTTCAGGGTTATAACTATATGTCAGCACCGTGTTTAGAGATTTTTTTGAGTGATTAATTTTGTTTTGCTTTTTTTCATTCCCATCATTCAACTTGAAGTTTTATTTTTTGAGTAAGGAAGAAATAGTGGAGGAATATGGCTCATATAGAGATGCCTGTGTGAAAAATAAAAATTGTTTTGAAGAAAAGGGTGTTTTTCCCTTACTGCCATGTATCCTGGGAACTTTAACCTGTCTAAGACAAAGAAATCCACATGTATTTTAAAAGAATAGGTTAAAGTCAATCTTTATTCATGCAAATTGCGGTCAACAATATTGCTGACACAAAAATAATGGATACAGACTTAAAAATCATACATTATTTACAAGGGTTTATGTTTTTTTAATTTCTTCTCTTTTTCTGAGCACAGATATTTCATTGTGATTTGATTTATTTATTTTTATTTCAGACCTTATTGTAAATAAAAGGGGTAGCAAAGTTTTTCTATATATATTTAAAAACAATACTGACATATTTAGAAAAGAACCATGAAGGACTCCAGAAAATGAAACCTGCATTATCCTACGCTTCTGAAAGTATGATGAGCTCCTTATTAACCAAAATATCTAGCCGCCTTAGTTATTCAAAAGAAATGTCAAAAATTGTAAAGTTTTATGAAGTATGTCTATCTTCCTTTTGATTTGCAACTTTAATTCATTTTCTCAGTCATTTCTCTGCAGATACAGGCCTAGAAACTTATCCTGTTTCTTCTTTCATATGAAAGCTAGAGCATTTTGGAATTATACAGTTCAGGACTCTAGAACACTGTGATGAACATCAAATATTCTGCTACGTGGAACTAACGTATTCAGTGTCCCATATTTTCCTATGGAGAGCCAGCGAGAAGACATAAGCAGTGCATCACAGAAGGTCTCCTGCCTTTAATAAAACTTCTCACTCATTCCCACAATTGACAACTCTGATAGTAAAATCCTTCCTTACTCTATTTTTGCCTTCCTGTGCATTTAGTTGTGTGAATAATGTTTGGATATAGTGTAAACTGACTTTGTTGTTTGGGTTTTTTTCCAGGTACTAGTATTGGAAAAAATACAGAGGTTATCTAAGATGTACTTCATATATGTATAAACATGGCAAATCTGAAATCAGTGATTATTTTTTCTCTATTATATAAAGTGGTAGGTCAACTCATGGCTGTTTTATTAGGACTTTCTTTGATCAATGTCATTTATCAACCAGACTTGTAATAAATATTTCCTTATTTGTGTTTTATGCTTGAATTGAAAAATTCTGAGATACAAGCAGTCTTTCAAGCTGCTTCTGTAATTCAATAGGTTAAAACAGTAATTTTGAAACCTGGTGTAAAATACAGGGGTTTTGGGGGGATGGGGGAAGGGCTGGGTTTTTTTTTAGATAAAATACTAGTGCTTCACTGGCAATGTAGAAGAATGTGTCAACAGTCAGAGATTAGAACTGAGGCATGAGAAAGGAACAACTGTGCAAAAAAGTAGCTTTGGGGCTGTAGCTTCTGTGTTAGAAACCTCAAAGTTCTATGATGTTAGATAAGCTGGTAGGAAAACCCTGCTGTATCTGTTTCTAGAGAAAGGTACATTTTGGTCTAAATTATTTTAATCCATTTTAATAAAATTATTTCATTTTAATACAATTTTTCAGTTTTATGTCAAAGTAAATGAATATTTCTAAATATTTTTTTAAAAAAAACAACCCATACTCTATTTTCATTTGAGTCATCTTAGATACAGGGTCTTTCAGAAACAAGAAGTTAATGGATATGGGAATATCTTGTCCAGAGATATACCAGTTTAACATCCAGATTAGTCTCTAAAACTATCTGTATCTTTTCTCCATATTTTATATCTATTCTGTATTTTTTTCAGGACAGCATCTGTTCTACTTCATTTTAAACTAATCAGTTCTTCTGTTTATCCCTTATTTTTATTATCATAAAATTTATTTCTCAGATCTGTGTGTTCTCACTATAACAAGTAGAAGAAAACAAAACAAAAGAAAACCTTTCCAGCTTTTTCCAATCAGATTTTACATGCAGCCTCTGAGATTCCATAAAGTATTAGACACAGACTTAGTATTATTCATGTTGGTTCACAATTCTTCCTTTTGTTTAAAGAACATTTTCAGACATAATTCTGTGTCAACAGAGTTGGTTTTTTTTTCCTGTATGGTAAAGACATAGGAGGACAGAGACATAAAAAGGAAAAATATTCACTAATTTTTTAAAAAAGTTGTTTGCCTGGTTTGGGTTTTTTTTGGGGGGGTGGTGGGTAGTGGGTGGTGGTGGGTCTTGTGGTTCTTTTTGTTAGTGGAAATCTAACCTGAGTATCAATATTCCCCAATAAAATATTTTTTGTCTGAGATGTTTTTGAATCGAATGGAATGGTAAAATTCAGAACTGGAAATGACTGTTTATGATTGAACAAAATATATTTCGGAAGAACATGAAACACAATTGTTTAGAGACAGGTGAAAAATCACCTCAGGGCAAATAGAGCTGATGCAAATTTTTGGTTTTGATTGATGAAAAGCTCAAGTAATCTTTATCCAATTCTAAATTGAAAGTCATTTAAGTCCATTTGCTCTGTCAGGTTTTTTATTTGGCCAGAAAAATAGCTATTAGAAAACAAGCAAAAGTGGCAAATATTACACATACTCCTGGGTTTGTTCTGCTCAGGCTGATAATCCATGACTACTGAAACATTTTTGCCTGAACAGACTGCTGCTTTAATTTCTTCATTACTTCATTAAAAACTGAGTTCTCTGCTTGCTGAGCCAAGTATAAGCTGTTTACTTTTAAGTAGGACTAAGCCAACTTTTCTAAGGATGTTGAACTTAATTATTGTCATTATAATTAGTGACATAGATATCATCACTTCTTAATCTAATTTCCTCAGTGTTATTTATAGACTAGAACATTGAAAATAATTTCTTTTATTGTTTACTTTGGTAGTCTATACCTTAGGAAATTTTTATTTATGTTTATATCCTTATTATATTTAACGCTTTATATTTAAGGTGTTGAAAGATTTTACACTATACAGCATAACATGAGATCATTGTATATGTACGTTATCTAACTGCTTGTCTCTCTCCTGTGTCACATATATTCATATATACGCACACACATTTATTTATATATATAGCCACACTTTAACTTACTTCCAGTAAATTTCATTTACAAGTCCATTTCTTTCTTGATTTTGATGTTACTCAACAGAGCTATAAAAATATCTTAGCAGGAATACATAATTTAAATAGAAGTGTAACAATTATTAATTTTTTTCCAACTTTAGCAATTGTGTATCCTTTGTTAATTTTTTCCTTTTTTTTTTTTTTTTTTTAATTGGTCATGAGACAGAAAGGTGTTATTTTCCTTTTCCTGGAAAAAAAAGAATGTAATTCCCACTGAGGTGGGACAAAATATTTTAAAGTACTTTAGAATTTTAATACATAATGTTAATAATATTAGTAAAGTTCAGTCCTGAAAATTTATTTAAAAAAAAAAATTGGAAAATGTATTTTCTATAGGTTTCTTTTACTGTTTTCTTTCAGTTTCTGCAGGATTATAGAAGAAGCTTAAACTTCTTTAAGCAAAATAGGTTGGCCCAAATTTCTGACCAGTTCTGAATACAGCTATTGCATTCGTGGAGCTGAATATGTAGAACAGAAGAAACCAGCAGCTGTAATTTCTTTACTGTCAAAACATATATTCTTGGTCCATAACAACTTAAATTATTCTTGCTAGAGTGGAGTGGAGGAGGAACAGCACATAACCTGGTCTGAACATGACCTGACTTCTTCTTGCACCGCTGAACAACATCCAACAGACAGAAAACATTATCTGGGATGAACATTCATACCACACGAAAGTCCAGTACTTCTTTGTGCACACATAGCAATTTGGAAATGTTATTTCCTGGGTAGAGTAAACACCATATTTTCTCAAAATATTTAAATGGAAGCAAGACATAACAAATAGGTTACTCTACATGATTTATCATATAACAAAATACAAGGTTCTTTCCACAGTTATCCCAGAGAAAGGTCTTACTCTGGTGCACATTCTAGAAAGGTACGTGGAAAAAAGAAAAATATTGGTTGCCCAGTGTTAGATGAGATTAAAAGGGCAGGAACACAGTCCTGGGAGGTGAGGAAAGCTGTTTTCCAGTAGTACGTCACCAGATTCAGGTTTCGCATCAACTTTGCTATCAGTTCCTAGCAAAAAATAGGAGGCTGTGGTGGGCTGACGCCACCCAGCAGCTAAGCACCACGCAGACACTCATTCATACCCTACCCACGCATGGCCAGCAAGACAGTAGAAAGAAGAGTAAGAGCAAAAGTGAGAAAACTTATTGGTCAAGATAAAGGCAGTTTAATAAGTAGATGGAAAGAGGAAGAAAAACAACAAAAAAACCAAGAGATGCAAAGGCAATCATTCAGCCCCTCCCACAAGCAGACCGATACCCAGTCAGTCTCTGTGCAATGGCTACCTTCCCCCCCAAAAAAATCCCCTCACTTTTTCTTGGTTAGCATGACATAATATGGCATGTAATATCCCTTTGGTTAGTTGGGGTCTGCTGTCCTGTCTGTGTCCCCTCCCAGTTTCTTGCCTAGCCCTGGCCTACCTACTGTGGGGCAGAGTGGGGAAAAAAGAAAGCCTTGATGCTGTGCAAGCACTACTCAGCAACAGCCCAAACACTGGTTCATTATCAAGTCTGTTCACAAATCCAAAACATAACACCATATGTTGTGTTCTGCTATAAAGAAGATTAACTCCACCCTGGCCAGATGCAGTACAATGTCCACCCCTTACGCCACAGCATTTGCATCATGCTTAGGTCCTGCACTATCCAGTATACCTTTGTTATCCACCACCTCCCTTTCCATCCTTTAATATATACACAGATATCACTCCCTTAGTCTATATGCCAATCCCATAAAACGTCTATCATATCCATTCAGTTCTCATGTCCATAACTGGGGCACCACCTGTTACAGTGGTCACTCAGGATAGGAAAGGTGGTGTGTTGTGTTGAATTATTGGATGCCAAAGCCAGCTCAGTTTGGGTCACTGTTAAGCTTGCCCAGCTTCTTATGCAGTTCTTTTATGGACTGCAGTTCCTTCACGAAATATCCACCTGCTCCTACGTGGGGCCTTCCATGGGCTGCAGGGTGGATATCTGCTCTGGCATGGTCTTCTCCATGGGCTGCAGATGAATACCTGCTCCAGCACCTAGAGCACCTCCTCCCCTTCTTCTTCTTTGAGTTTGGTGTTTGCAGAGACGTTTCACATTTTCTAACTCCTCTGACAGCTTCTGCACAGTATTTTTTACCTTTTCTTACATATGCTTTCCCTAAGGTGCCCCCATGGTGGCTGAAGGGCTCAGCCATGTCCTGTGGTGGCTCCTTTAGAGCTGGCTGAAACCAGTTGCATCCAACATGAGGCAGCCCCTCTCTCTTCTTACAGAGGCTGTACCTACAGACCCCAAGCTGCCAAAACCTTGTCACAAACCCCCAAAAGAGAGGCAATGACTCTTGTATCAGCTATGTAGTAGGAAGGATAGATATCACTCTACTTCCTGTAAAGCTCAACACAAATATTGAGATATGAATAAAAATCTTCATATATGTCCCAAATTTTTTTTTGGAAAATATCCAATTCATTCTGCTGTATTAAGAAGACTTAAAGTTACTTCAATACTCTTTGCTTTATATAAATCACAATATTGCTATGATATGAAATTAGAGGATTTTTGAACAGCATGGGATACAATGAGCTTGACTATGTAAACGTGATACATATGCTGAAAACAAATCTCTTACTTATTCTGTTCCTGTTAGGACCACAGATGACCACATCACCAAACTTCATTCAAGATTAAATTCCTTAATTGCTAATAATTGTAGAACTGTCTCCATATCTGGAGCAAAAACTGGTTTAGTGTAAGCCTCTTGTTTTGTTATTACCATGAAAATTTCATTAGAATTCTTCCCATCATGCTAAAAGGAAAATTATAGGTTAGATTGCTTCCTTACACACACTTGTAAGTACAAACAAACCAGGGCTGATAGGAAACTTTGCCACCTCAGACTAATGACAAATTGCTTTATAAGTAGATGTTTTTATATTTAGAGGGAAGAAAACAAACAGTTTGACTATAAAACAGTCCATCTATTTCCAAAGGAACTCTTGTTATTCAGTTTACCTAAGTCATTCAGAGAATAAAGTGATTAATGAGAACAGAATTTTGGTGGTACAGTGTTATTCAGGAGATCTAAAACAAAATCTCTGGAACAATTTAATGATATTGAGAAACTGGTGAATTAAAAAAAAAAGAGTACATTATGAAAAAACACACAAATCCACTATTTTTAAGCAAAAATATAATGGTATATATGCACAAGGATATAAACTATTATTACTTAGAAAAAGCTTAGCACCTTAGAATCATATCTTCCTGAAAATGTACAGTCAAATAATGATGAAGATCAAAAAGAAAAATATAATGTTATAAATGACTATGAAATGAACTGTGAATAGAAGAATGTGTAAATCTATGTACATCACCCATATATTTAATTTTGCAGTTTTATCTGTCCATGTATGCTTGAAAGGAGTTAGTACTATTGCCAAGTAGAAATATTCAAAGAAAGAAGAAATGGGTGATTAGAGGTATGAAATAACTGCAACGTGAAAAGCAACTAAACTTATCCATAGAAGGATATCCATAGAAGGATATGTTACACATCTAAAAAAATCATGAATAGTATAGAGAGAATGAATAGGGAAATGATTACTCTTTAACCAGAAAAATGCTGGGGCACCCAGTAGAATAATCAAACAACAAAAAAAAGATATTTATTCACACAGCACATAATTAAATAAAGTGATTCATTGCCAGAATCTCTTTTTGAAGCCCGAAGTACTGATTAGACCACAGATTAGACCAATTCACAGAAAACAGGTATATCAGAGGCTATTCATCATGCCAGCATGCATGCAGTCTGCAGTTCAAGAAGATTGTGAGAACATAGAATCATTTAGTCTGGAAAAGACCTTTGAGATCACTAAGCTCAATTGCTAACCCAAGACTGCGAAGTCTATCACTAAACTATGTCGATAAGCATCGTATCTATGCATTTTTTAAACACCTCCAGAGATGGTGATTCCACCACCTCCCTGGGCAGCTTGTTCCAATGCTTGACAATCCTTTCAATGAATAAATTTTGCCTAATAGCCAAACTAAACTTCCCCTGGCATAACTTGGGGCCGTTTCCTCTTGTCCTGTCACTAGTCATCTGGGAGAAGAGACCGACCCCACCTGCCTATAATCTCCTTTCAGGTAGTTGTAGAGAGTGGTAAGGTCCCCTGAGTCTCCTCTTCTACAGACTAAACAACCTCAGTTCCCTCAGCTGCTGCTCATAGGACTTGTGCTCCAGACCATCCACCAGCTTCATTGCTCTTCTCTGGACACGCTCCAGCACCTCTATGTCTTTCTTGTAGTGAGGGGCCCAAAACTGAACCCAGTATTCAAGATGTGGGGTCACCAGTGCCATGTATAGGGGGACAATCACTTCTCTAGTGCTACTGACCACACTGTTTCTGATACAACCCAGGGTGTTATTTGCCTTCTTGGCCAGCCGGGTACACTGTTGGCTCACATTCAGACAGCTGTTAAGCAGCACAGGTCCTTCTCCACCAGGCAGCGTTCCAGCCACTCTTCCCCAAGCCTGTAGCGTGGGGTGGGGTTGTTGTGACCCAAGTGCAGGACTTGGCACTTTTCCTTGTTGAACCTCATACAATTGACCTTGGCCCATCTATCTAGCTTGTCCAGATCCCTCTGCAGAACCTTCCTACCCTCCAGCAGATCAACATTTCCCCCCAACATGGTATCATTTGCAAATTTACTGAGGGTGCACTCAATCCCCTCGTCCATATCGTCAATAAAGATATGAAACAGAACTGGCCCCGATACTGAGCCCTGAGAAACACCACTTGTGAGCGGTCACCAGCTGGATGTAACTCCATTCACCACAACTCATTGGGCTTGGCCAGCCAGCCAGCTTTTAACCCAGCATAGAGTACACCTGTCCAAGCCATGAGCAGCCGTTTTCACCAGGAAAATGCTGTGGGAGATGGTGTCAAAGGCTTTACTAAGGTCCAGGTAGACAACACCCACAGGCTTTCCCTCATCCACTAGGCAAGTCATCTTGTCATAGAAGATCAGGTTTGTCAAACAGGACGTGCCTTTCATAAACCGCTGCTGGCTGGGCCTGATCCCCTGGTTGTCCTGCACGTGCTGTGTGATGGTGCTCAGGATGATCTGCTCCATAACCTTTCCCAGCACCGAAGTCAGGCTGACAGGCCTGTAGTGTCCTAAATCCTCCTTCCTGCCCTTCCTGTAGATGGGCATCACTTTCGCTAACCTCCAGTCTTCTGGGACCTCTCCAGTTTGCCATGAGTGTTGATGAATGATGGAGAGTGGCTTGGCAAGCTCCTCCAACAACTCATTCAATAGCCTTGGGTGGATCCTACGCAGCCCCCTAGACTTGTGCACATCTCAGTAGAGCAGCAGGTCACTAACCATATCCTTCCGGCTTGCGGGGAATTCATTCTGCTCCTCCTCATCCCTGTCATCCAGCTCGGGGGGCTGAGTACCCAGTGGGAAGATGATTTTTCTATTACAGACTGAGGCAATGTGCTGGTTTAAAAGTAAACCGGCAGGAGAAATGAACCCAACTCAATAGAGTTTAGAAGTCAGAACTACAATTTAATAAAAAAAGATTACAATAGATACACTGATACACAGGAAAATTGGTTTT
>JAVJGI010000119.1:0-17184 GCA_035590275.1 Ibycter americanus
GTGATGAAAAAAGTTTGATTGTGTTAGGTAGGGGAGTTTGAAGTTAATTTTAGTTGTTGTCATGATAAAAAGTGATGGTTTGGATGGTTGTTGTATTGTTAATGGGATTTCAGTGCCTTTGATGGGTGTTATTGTGATGAAAAATTTGTAAAATTTGTGATGATAAACGTGTAATTGGCAAGGGGACATGAATGGTTGAAAAGTCCCTAGTTTTGTTTAGAAAGTTAGAGGAAGTGTAAAATTGATAAATTATGTCTACCAAGCATTCATCTAATAGCCACATTTAGCCGGTTTGGGTGGAGGTAACATAACTGAATGGAAAACAAAGTGCATCAGTGTCAGGTTGATTCCCCGGATACGCAAACCGTCTCATTCAGCAATCCTTGAGGACCAAACTCAGTCCGCTATGGAGTGTATGCCCAGGTCTTAGATTGTATTTACCCGCCGCACTTGAAGGGCAGCCTGAAGACGCCCCAAAAAAAAAGGGAACCAAAAGTGCCAAAAAGAGAAAATGCCGCGATCACGGACTAAACAGTTGATAAATAGCCTACCAGATGACTCGTCGAAGTACAAGTTTAAGGGAACTGGCAAGTTATGGCCCTGACAGAGGAACCAGAGGCGCAAAAGAGCAAGTAGTGCTAGGGGTGTAGGGGGAAAGAATGGTCCTGAAGCTAGTAACGTTGGGCCTTATATGCAACGGCAGATGTTGATTTCACGTGAGAAGGCCGATTAATAGATAACCTGATACCTGAAACCGGTCCTACGAGCATGTGGTTTAGGGGTTGTGTCCTGCTACCATTCATGTTATGTGTTAGAACACTTCCGTATCTAGGGATATTTTAAGTGTATAATTGGTCATTTTAATGGATTTAGCTCGAGTGGAGATAGAGGATGGTCTTTATGGCATTGCTTGAAAATTGCCTGAAAGTAGAGATGGATCGGAATATTTTGTATGCCCGGTTATACATGGTATGGGTTTAGTACATACATAGGATGTATCTTTTACATTGAGTCTTAATGTAATGGGGTGGACGGTGTAATGCAAAGTAATACATGGGGGGAGGGGGGGCCCCCCCCCTTATCGGCGAGTTGGGTGGATCTAGGGAGGTTCCATTATGTTTTGGCGCAAAAAATGCCAGCTTGGGGCTGGCAGGGAACTCTAAGAAGATGTGGGGTCTTCATTCTTTGGTTTACAAGACCAACGTTTTTTATAAACTATTAGAGTATCTTAGTAGTTGAGGATTTTGTTTTCTAGGGCTCCTGTGAGGGGGAGGAGGATCAGAAGGTTGGTGAAGTAGGTGAGGGAGGCTAGTTGGCCAATGATAATGAATGGGTGTTCTACTGGTTGGCTTCCCACTCAGGTTAGGATGAGTAGGTTGGCTACTAGGAGTCAAAAGAGCAATTGGGACAGGGGTCGGAAGGTTATTGTGCGTTGTTTAGATTTATGTAGGAAGGGGGTTAAGAGTAGGATTAGTACGGAGGCTGCTAGTGCTAATGCTCCGCCGAGTTTGTTGGGGATTGAGCGTAGGATGGCGTATGCGAATAGGAAGTATCACTCGGGTTTAATGTGGGGAGGAGTGACTAGTGGGTTTGCTGGGGTGAAGTTTTCTGGGTCTCCTAGGAGGTTTGGGGTAAATAGGGCTAGGGCTGCTAGTGGGGAGAGCATGAGTATTGCTCCTAGGATGTCTTTTAAAGAGAAGTAGGGGTGGAATGGGATTTTGTCACAGTTTGATGCGATACCTAGGGGGTTGTTTGAGCCGGATTCGTGAAGGAAGGTGAGGTGGACTAGGGTGAGGCTGGCGATTAGGAAGGGAAGGAGGAAGTGTAAGGCGAAGAATCGGGTTAGTGTTGGGTTGTCTACTGAGAAGCCGCCTCAAGCCCATTCTACAAGGGTTTGTCCAATGTAGGGGATAGCTGAGAATAGGTTGGTGATGACTGTGGCTCCTCAGAATGATATCTGTCCTCACGGTAGGACGTAGCCCACGAAGGCTGTTGCTATTAGTGTGAGCAGGAGGATAATGCCTGTGTTTCAGGTTTCCTTGTAGAGGTAAGAGCCATAGTAGAGGCCTCGTCCGATGTGGAAGTACACGCAGATGAAGAATAGTGAGGCTCCGTTGGCGTGTAGGTTGCGGATTAGTCAGCCGTATTGTACGTTTCGACATGTGTGGGCGACGGATGAGAAGGCTAGGGTTGTGTCTGCAGTGTAGTGCATGGCTAGTAGAAGGCCTGTTAGGATTTGTGTGGCTAGGCAGATACCCAGGAGTGATCCGAAGTTTCATCAGGCTGAGATGTTGGAAGGGGTGGGGAGGTCGATTAGGGAGTTATTGACTATTTTTAGGAGGGGGTGTGACTTTCGTATGTTGGGGGCCATTAGTTTTCTGTGGATTAGGAGGATGATGAGGATGGATAGGGCAAAGGACCCTAAGTATGCTTTGATTAGTCCAGTGTGGAGGGTTGTTGAGGTTTTTGCTGCTATGCGGTGTAATTTGGCGAGTCCTTCGGGGCCTATTTTTTTGTATCAGGAAAGATCGATTAAGAGGAGGGCGAGTTTTTGTCCATTGTTTAAGAGGTTTGTGGAGCTGAGGCGGTGCATTAGGGGGTTGAAGTATCCCAGGTTGGAGGAGAAGTTTGATAGGGTGTTTTGTTTGGGGTGGGTTAGGGTGTGGGTTATGTTTGATAGTTCTAGTGCCAGGATAATGCCTGCGATTGTTACTAGAAGAGCTGCGGTTTTGGTGACGGTTGGTATGGTTATGGGGGGTGTTTTTGTGGGGGTGATATAGGTTGTGATGAGTAGGCCAGTTATGATAGTGCCTAGGGCTAGGCGAAGGAGTGGGTTGGTAATTGTTGGGTTGCTTTCGTTGATTGATGTAGTTGGGGGGATTCGGGTGTGTCCTGTTTGAACGAGTACTGTCATTCGTAAGCTGTAGGCTGCGGTGAAAGCTGTGGCTGTGAGTGTTAGGGTGAGTGCTCAGGTGTTTAGGTAGGAGGTGTTTAGGCTTTCAATGATGGAGTCTTTTGAGTAAAATCCGGCTAGGAAGGGGGCTCCTATTAGTGCAAGATTGCCGATAGTTAGGCAGGAGGTGGTTGTTGGAAGTATTTTTTGAAGGCTTCCTATTTTTCGAATGTCTTGTTCTCCATTGAGGTTGTGGATAATTGACCCGGAGCAGAGGAATAGTATGGCTTTGAAGAAGGCATGTGTTGAGATGTGAAGGAAGGCTAGTTGGGGGAGGTTCAGTCCGATGGTGACCATTATTAGTCCTAGTTGGCTGGATGTGGAGTAGGCAATGATCTTTTTGATGTCATTTTGTGTTAGGGCACAAGTAGCAGCAAACAGCGTGGATAGTGCTCCTAAACATAGGCATAGTGTTAGTGCAGTTTGGTTGTGGGTGAATATTGGGTGGGTGCGGATAAGAAGGAAGATTCCAGCGACTACTATAGTGCTGGAGTGGAGTAGGGCAGAGACTGGGGTGGGGCCTTCTATAGCGGCTGGCAGTCAGGGATGTAGGCCGAATTGGGCTGACTTTCCTGTGGCTGCTAGGATAAGGCCTAGGAGGGGGAGTGTTGAGGTTTGTGAGTTGAGGAAGGTTTGTATTTCTCAGGTGTTTAGGGTGGAGGCGAGTCATGCTATGCTAAGGATGAGGCCAATATCTCCAATTCGGTTGTAAAGTACGGCTTGGAGTGCGGCTGTGTTAGCTTCTGCACGGCCTTGTCATCAGCCGATTAGGAGGAAGGATATGATTCCGACTCCTTCTCAGCCAATGAACAGTAAGAATATGTTGTTGGCAATGGTTAGTGTTAGTATTGTGGCTAAGAACATTGATAGGTAGGAGAGAAATTTTGTAATATAGGGTTCTGAGGCTATGTATCATGTTGCGAATTGGAGGATAGATCATGTTACGAATAATGCGATGGGGAAGAATATTGTGGAGTATTGGTCTATTTTGAAGCTAAGGGGGATTTTGAAGTTTATGATGAACTTTCATTCTCAGTAAGAGGTGATGCTTTCGGTGTTGGAGTATATGAATAGTATTATTGGTACTAGGCTGATTAGGAATGCTGTTTTAATGGCGCGGGTGGTGGAGGTTGGAGAATTTTGGAAGTTTGTTGAGAGGAGGGGGAGAAGTAGGGGGGTGAGGATGGCGGCTAGTGTGAGGAGTGTGCAGGTGTTGAGGAGTAATGCAGTCTCCATTACTTTTACTTGGAATTGCACCAAGATGAGTGGTTCCTAAGACCAGTGGATTACTGTTATCCTTTAAAAGTTAAGGGGGCTGAGGTTTTAGGCTCAGATGCAAGAATTAGCAGTTCTTGTTGGTTGAACCGCCCCTCGGCGAGTAAGAAGAGTTTAACTTCTATTTTTAGGATCACAGTCTAATGTTTGGGTTAAAACTATACTTGCGGGGGTGTGGGGAGGAAAAAGAGGGTGGATGGGGGAAGTTATGAGATTAGGTCTGGTTTCAGGATTAGAAGGAGTATGGGTAGGATGTGGAGGGTTATTAGGAGGTGTTCTCGTGTGTTTGAGTTTTGTATGGTTGTGATGTGGGTGGGCGTTGTTCCTCGTTGGGTTATTAGTAGTATGAATAGGGTGTATGAGGCGGTTAGAAGGGTTGCAGTTCCAGTGAGAATGATTGTCGGGGGAGATCAGTTGAAGAGGGAGGTTATGATGGTAAGTTCTGCTATTAGATTTGTAGTTGGGGGTAGTGCTATGTTTGTGAGGTTGGCTAGTAGTCATCAAGTTGCTATAAGAGGGAGTAGAGGTTGTAGGCCTCGTGTTAAAAGGAGGATTCGGCTGTGGGTGCGTTCATAGTTGGTGTTGGCTAGGCAGAATAGTATGGAAGAAGTTAGGCCGTGGGAGACTATGAGGATTATTGCCCCTGAAAATGATCAGGGGGTTTGGATCATGCTCGCTGCAATGACTAGGCCTATGTGGCTTACAGATGAGTAGGCAATGAGGGATTTTAGGTCGATTTGTCGTAAGCAGATTGAACTAGTTATCAGTGCTCCTCATAGGGCTAGGGTGAGGAATGGGTAGTGTAAGTGGTTTGATAGGGGACCTAGCAGGAGAGTTATTCGTATAATGCCGTACCCTCCTAGTTTTAGTAAGAGAGCTGCAAGTAGTATGGAGCCTGCGATTGGGGCTTCTACGTGGGCTTTTGGTAGTCATAGGTGGAGGCCGTATAGGGGTGCTTTTACTATGAATGCTGTTAGGAGGGCTAGAGCTGATAAGAGACCTGTTCATGTGCTGGCTAAGGTGGGGTGGTTTAGCTTGATTATTATTAGATGTAGGGTACCAGTTTGTGTGTGAAGGTGGAGTAGAGTGACTAGTAGGGGGAGGGAGCTAATGAGGGTATAGAATAACAGGTAGATGCCTGCGCTTAAGCGTTCTGGTTGGTTTCCTCATCGTGTGATTAGAATTAGGGTTGGGATGAGGGTTGCCTCAAATGAGAGGTAGAAGAGTATTAATTCGGAGGCTGAGAGGGCTAGGATGATGAGGGGTTGGACTGTAATGAGGGTAAAGATGAAGGTTCGTGTTCGTGTTGGGGGTTCGTGTTGAAGGTGGTTTTGGCTAGCTAAGAGCATAAGTGGGAGTAGTCAGCAGGTTAGGGTTAGGAGTGGAGATGAGATCTGGTCGATGCTAGTTCATTGAGTTAGGTTTTTGTGGGGGTAGTATGTTGGGGGTAGTCAGTGTAGGCTGAGGATGGCAATTAAAAGGCTGTATGTGGTGGTATTGGTTCATAGGTATTTTATGGGAGATAGAAGGGTTGTTGGAAGCAGTAAGATGGTTGGGAGCAGGATTTTTAGCATTGTAGGATGTTTAAATTGTGTAGGTGGTCTGAGCCGTGGGTTCGTGTGGAGGCGACTAGTATGGCTAGGCCTGCACCAGCCTCGCAGGCTGAGAATGTTAATATGAGTATGGGTATTAAGGCGAAGGATGTTGTCTGGTTTTCGATAGGGAGAGTTGCCAGGGCGATGTATATGGATAGCATTATGCTTTCTAGACAGAGTAGGACGGATACTAGGTGAGTGCGATGAAAGGCTAGTCCTAGGCTGCTTAGGGTGAAAGCTGAGTAGAAACTTAGGTGTAGGAGGGACATGGAGAAAGTCATAGGGTGAAGCTATGGTTTGTTGAGTCGAAATCAACTGTCTTTGATTAGACTAACTTTCTATGTTTATTCGGCTCATTCCAGGCCTCCTTGGGTCCATTCATAGATTAATCCTAGTGTGAGTAGGAGGATGATTGCAGAGGTTCAAGTTAGGGTGGAAGTGGGGGATTGTAGTTGGGTGGCTCATGGGAGAGGTAGGAGGAGTGCAATCTCTAAGTCGAATAGTAAAAATAGGATTGCTACTAAGAAAGAATCGGATTGAGAATGGGAGTCGTGCAGATCCAAGGGGGTCGAAGCCACACTCGTATGGAGATAGTTTCTCTGAGTCTGGGTTTGTTTGGGCGATTCAGAAGTTTAGGATAATTAGGATTGTACTTAGGGCAAGAGACAGTGTGATTATAAAGAGGACTATGTTGATTGCTCTTCTCTGGGGTGGTACCAGATTTTAGAGATTGGAAGTCAATTGTAATTAGTATACTAGAAGAGCAGGATCCTCATCAGTAGATGGTTATGTAGAGGAATAGTCAGATGATGTCTACAAAGTGTCAGTATCAGGCTGCAGCTTCAAAGCCGAAGTGGTGGTTTGAGGTGAAGTGGAATTTTGTTAGTCGTAGGAGACATACGGAGAGGAAGGAGGATCCGATGATTACATGGAGTCCGTGGAACCCGGTAGCGACAAAGAAGGTTGAGCCGTATACGCCGTCAGCGATTGAGAATGGAGCTTCATAGTATTCTATGGCTTGGAGTGAGGTGAAGTAGAGTCCTAGAAGGATGGTTAATGAAAGGGCTTGGATTGCTTGTTTTCGGTTGCTTTCTGTAATACTGTGATGTGCTCATGTTACGGTGACGCCGGATGCGAGGAGGATGGCTGTGTTCAATAGGGGTACTTCTAAGGGATTTATAGGTTTGATTCCTGTTGGGGGTCACTGTCCACCTAGTTCAGGGGTGGGGGCTAGGCTAGAATGGAAGAAGGCTCAGAAGAATCCTAGGAAGAAGAATGCTTCTGATGTGATGAACAGGATTATTCCGTATCGTAGGCCTTTTTGTACTGTAGGGGTGTGATGGCCTTGGAATGTACTTTCTCGGATGATGTCTCGTCATCATTGTAGTATAACAAGAATTATGGAGAGCAGGCCTAGGGCTAAGAGTTGAGAGGAGTTGAAATGAAATCATATGATTAGTCCTGAGGTAGTAAGTAGGGCAGTGGCGGCTCCAAAGATTGGTCAAGGGCTGGGGTCTACTATGTGGTAGGAGTGTGCTTGGTGGGCCATTAGATGTTTTCTTGTAAGTATAGGCTTAATAGGAGGACGAAGACATAGGCTTGGATTATGGCTACTGCCATTTCTAAGAGGGTTAGTAGGAGAAGGATTGATGAAGTTAGGAGGGAGATTGTTGGTATGATGGGGAGGAGGACGGTAGTAGCTGTGGAGATGAGTTGAATAAGGAGGTGGCCTGCTGTGAGGTTTGCGGTTAGGCGGACTCCTAAGGCTAGGGGGCGGATAAGTAGGCTTGTGGTTTCGATTATGATTAGGGCCGGGATTAGTGGAATGGGAGTGCCTTCAGGAAGAAGATGTCCGAGGGTAATTGAAGGTTGATTTCGTAGGCCTGTAAGAAGGGTGGCGAGTCAGAGTGGGAAGGCCAGGGCTATGTTTATTGAAAGTTGGGTGGTAGGTGTGAATGTATATGGTAGTAAGCCTAGTAAGTTGGTTAGTAGGAGGAAGGTTATTAGGGATGTAAGAATTAGTGCTCATTTATGGCCCTTTTTATTTAGGGGTATTATTAATTGTTTCGTGATTAGGCGGAGGAGTCATGTTAGTAGGGCAGAGAGACGAGTGTTGATTCATCGTGGGTCTGGGGTTGGGAGTAGTAGTGCGGGGAATAGTATTGCGAGCAGAATTAGGGGGATTCCTAGGAGGCATGGGCTTGTGAATTGATCGAAGAAGCTTATGTTCATGGTCAAGTTCAGGGGGTGGTTTTGACGGTTAATTGGGTTTTATTTTGGGGAGGGTTAGTTGGTATGAAAGGTAGGAGCTTGGGTTGGATGGTTAGTGAGAAAGTTAATCAGGTTAGTAGGAAGGTAAGGAATCAAGGGTTTGGGTTTAGCTGGGGCATGTCATTAAGGAGGGGGTTCCCCTCTTTTTCTAGCTTAAAAGGCTAGTGCTGATGCATAGCTTCTTAATGATTGAGAGGACAGTAATGAGGATCAGTGTTCGAAGTGGGTTAGGGGAGTTGATTCCACTACGATTGGCATGTAGCTATGGTTGGCTCCGCAAATTTCTGAACACTGGCCGTAGAAGATTCCTGGTCGGGAGGTGATAAAAGATGTTTGGTTAAGTCGGCCTGGGATTGCGTCAGTTTTTACGCCTAGGGAGGGGATTGCTCAGGAGTGGAGAACATCGCCAGCAGTGACAATGATGCGGATTGGGGATTCTATAGGGACTACAACGCGATGGTCGACTTCTAGTAGTCGGAAGTGTCCTAGTGGAAGTTCTGCCGTTGGAATTATGTACGAGTCGAATGATAGGTCTTTGAAATCTGTGTATTCGTAAGTTCAGTATCATTGATGGCCGATGGCTTTTAAAGTTATATCAGGTTCATCAATTTCATCTATTATGTAGAGGATTTGTAGGGATGGGAGGGCCAGTAGGATGAGGACGATGGCTGGTAGGATTGTTCAGATGAGTTCTACTTCTTGTGCGTCTACAGTGGTTGAAGAAAGTTTTTCTGCGAGTATCAGTGCTAGTAGATAGAGGACTAAGCTGCAGATGGCTAGTGCAACTATTAGGGCGTGGTCGTGGAACTCGACAAGTTCTTCTATGATTGGAGAGGTGGCGTCTTGGAATCCGAATTGTGATTGGTTGGCCATGGGGGATGTACGGGGGTTTCACCTGTGATTTAGTCTTGACAAGGCTATGTAATGGGTTTACTAACATCCCATAAGAAAGAAGCACAAGTGGTTTAGTGCGGTTGGCTTGAAACCACCAGGTGAGGGTTCGATTCCTTCCTTTCTTGGACTTGGACGAAGGCTGGTTCTTCGAAGGTGTGATAGGGGGGTGGGCAGCCGTGGATTCATTCGACGTTTGTGGAGATTGCTTTTGGTTGTAGGACTTTTCGTTTGGCTGCGAATGCTTCTCAGATGATGAATATTAGTATAATTACGGCTGTTAGTGAGATTAATGAGCCAATGGAGGATAGAGTGTTTCATAGGGTATAGGCGTCTGGGTAGTCCGAGTATCGTCGTGGCATTCCAGCTAGGCCTAGGAAGTGTTGGGGGAAGAAGGTAAGATTTACACCTGTGAATATAACTCCGAAATGTGCCTTAGTTCATGTTGGGTGGAGTGTATATCCTGTGAATAGTGGGAATCAGTGGGTAAATCCGGCTAGGATAGCGAATACAGCTCCTATTGACAGGACATAGTGGAAGTGGGCGACTACGTAGTACGTGTCGTGCAAGGCAATGTCTAGTGAAGAGTTTGCAAGGACAATTCCGGTTAGGCCTCCGATTGTGAATAGGAAGATGAAGCCTAGGGCTCATAGTATTGGGGGGTCTCATTTGATAGTACCTCCGTGTAGCGTAGCTAGTCAGCTGAAGACTTTGATGCCAGTTGGGATAGCAATGATTATGGTGGCTGAAGTGAAGTATGCTCGAGTGTCTACGTCTATTCCTACTGTAAATATATGATGGGCTCATACAATGAAGCCTAGGAATCCGATTGATAACATAGCCCATACTATTCCTATGTAGCCAAATGGTTCTTTTTTGCCTGCGTAGTAGGCTACGACGTGTGAGATGATTCCAAATCCTGGTAGAATGAGGATGTAGACTTCTGGGTGGCCGAAGAATCAGAATAGGTGTTGGTAGAGGACAGGGTCTCCCCCTCCAGCAGGGTCAAAGAATGTGGTGTTTAGGTTTCGGTCAGTAAGTAGCATAGTAATGCCAGCAGCTAGGACTGGGAGGGAGAGTAGGAGTAGAATAGCAGTGATGAGAACAGATCACACAAAGAGAGGTGTTTGGTATTGTGAAAGGGCTGGTGGTTTTATGTTAATAGCAGTTGTAATGAAGTTAATTGCTCCGAGGATGGATGAAACACCTGCTAGGTGTAGGGAGAAGATGGCTAGGTCAACTGAAGCGCCTGCATGGGCTAGGTTACCTGCTAAAGGAGGGTATACAGTTCATCCGGTGCCAGCTCCTGCTTCTACTGTAGAGGAGGCTAGTAGGAGAAGGAATGATGGGGGAAGGAGTCAAAAGCTTATGTTATTTATGCGGGGGAATGCTATGTCAGGGGCACCAATTATGAGTGGAACTAGTCAATTTCCAAAGCCGCCGATTATAATTGGTATCACTATAAAGAAGATCATTACGAAAGCGTGAGCAGTGACGATGACATTGTAGATTTGGTCGTCTCCTAAAAGAGTCCCGGGTTGTCCGAGTTCTGCACGGATAAGCAGGCTAAGAGCAGTGCCGACTATGCCCGCTCATGCTCCGAAGATTAAGTATAGAGTGCCAATATCTTTGTGGTTTGTTGAGAATAATCATCGGTTAATGAAGGTCACAGGTAAGGTAAGATGGCTGAGTGTTGAAGCGTTAGGCTGTAGACCTTTTTACAGAGGTTTGATTCCTCTTCTTATCGGCTCTGTGGTGAAATTCATGTTGAGTTGCAAACTCATTGATGTACGTTGAGAGCGTGCCGGGGCCTGTTAGATGGAAGCTCGCTGGTTTGGGCGCCTAGCTGTTAACTAGGAGTTTGTGGGATCGAGGCCCATCTGTCGAGATTGGGGGGGGGGGGTAAGGTTGTAGCTTCATTAAAGTGCGGGGGTTGCATTCAGGGGATGCGGGTTAGTGACCCGCGAACCTTAGCAGAAACTAAGAGAGTTTAACTCTTGTTTAAGGCTTTGAAGGCCTTCGGTTTAGGGGCTATCCTAAGTTTCTGTTTTAGGTAGTAGTTAGGATCATAGGGGACATGGGTAGGAGTAGGGTTGATAAGGTGGTCAGGGTGGCGATTATAGTGGTTGTTGGCTTGTCAATGTGCCATTGTTTTATATGGCTTGTGATGTTTGGTGGGAGTGTGATTGTCGAGCAGTATGCAAGTCGGAGGTAAAAAAATAGGCCTAGCAAGGATAGTATTGTGATGGCTGTGGCTGTTGTGGTTATTTCTTGTTTAGTCAGTTCTTGAATGATAAGTCATTTGGGTAAGAAGCCTGTTAGTGGGGGTAAGCCGGCCAGGGAAAGTAGGATTAGCATGAGGGATGCATTTAGTGTTGGTGTTTTTGTTCAGGATGTTATTGTAGTTGATAGTTTTGATGTTTTGATTGTGTTAAGGGCTAGGAAGATGGTGGTGGTTATTAGTGAGTAGAGGTAGAAGGTTAGTAGGGTTAGTTTGGGGCTGTAGACGAGGATGAGGGTTATTCAGCCTAGGTGTGAGATGGATGAGAAGGCTAGGATTTTTCGAATTTGTGTTTGGTTGAGTCCTATTCACCCCCCCAAGGCAGTGGAAGCGATGGCTATGATGGTCAGTAGGGTGGGGTTTAATGAGGGGGCTGTTAAAAAGAGGATGGTGATGGGAGGAAATTTTATTATTGTGGATAGGAGCAGGGCGATAGTTATGGGGGACCCTTGGAGTACTTCTGGAAATCAAAAGTGGAAGGGTACTAGGCCTAGTTTTATTGCAATTGCTGTTGTTAGTAAGATGCAGGAGACTGGGTGAGTTAGTTGGGTGAGATCTCATTGTCCTGTAAATTGTGCGTTGATTATACTTGAAAAGAGAATTAGTGTAGAGGCAGTTGCCTGGACTAGAAAGTATTTAATTGTTGCTTCAATGGCTCGGGGGTGATGTGATTTTGAGATAAGGGGGATGATGGCAAGAGTGTTGATTTCTAATCCAGTCCAGGCTATTATTCAATGGTTGCTTGAGATTGTGATGGTCGTTCCTAGGAGTAGACTTATGGAGAAGATTAATTTTGCAAGTGGGCTCATTAGTAGGGGAAGGGGTTGAACCATCATTTTCGGGGTATGGGCCCGATAGCTTTTTTAGCTGACCCTACTAGGAAATAATATAGAGGGAGTATGGAGAGTTTTGATCTCTCTTGTGTAGGTTCAATTCCTACTTTCCTAATTTTGTTCTTCTTAGGAAATGAGAGGGTTGGTGTACCTCTATGTTCACTTTATCATAGTGACCCTTTGGCATTCAGGCACATTTCCTTGAACAAGGGGGGAGGCCTGCATAGCAGATTGGTATGCTGGTGTGCCAGAGGCATAGTGCTAGTGTTAATGGGAGGAAGTTTTTTCAGAGGAGGTGTATGAGTTGGTCGTAGCGGAAGCGTGGGTATGAGGCACGAATTCATAAGAAGCCCGAGGAGAGTAGTAGGGTTTTTGTAGCAAGGATTACTGGAAACAGTTCCGGGGATGGGGCTAGAGAGTTGGGGTTTAGGAATAGGATTGTGGTGAGTGCATTCATCAGTATAATGTTTGCATATTCTGCAAGGAAGAATAGAGCAAATGGGCCTGCAGCATATTCTACGTTAAAGCCAGAGACCAATTCTGATTCTCCCTCGGTGAGATCGAAGGGGGCCCGGTTTGTTTCGGCCAGTGTTGAGATGTATCATATTATTGTGAGGGGTCAAGTGGAGAAAATTAGGTATAGAGGCTCTTGGGTAGTGGCTAGGGTGTTTAATGTGTAGTTTCCGCTTAGTAAGATTACGGAGAGAAGGATAATGGCTAGTGTTACTTCGTAGGAGATGGTTTGGGCAACTGCTCGTAGTGCGCCAATTAAGGCATATTTTGAGTTTGATGCTCAGCCAGACCATAGGATTGAGTATACTGCTAGGCTGGATATGGCTAGCAAAAAGAGAAGGCCTAGGTTTAGGTCAGTAAGGGAGAAAGGGAGAGGGAGGGGGATTCAGATTGAAATTGCTAGGAGGAGGGCTAGTATGGGGGTAAGGGTAAACAAGAGAGGGGAAGAGGTGGATGGGCGGATGGGTTCTTTAATAAATAATTTCACTCCGTCCGCTACGGGTTGTAGCAGTCCGAATGGGCCTACAATGTTGGGGCCTTTTCGGGCTTGTATGTAGCTTAGGACTTTTCGTTCAACTAGTGTTAGAAATGCTACGGCAACTAGGACTGGGATGGCGTAAGATAAGGATATGGTGAGACAGGTTAGTGTGGAGGGTTGGGTCATGGTTTAGTAGGATGTAGAAGAGCTAGGGAGAGGATTTGAACCTCTGGTTAAAGGGCTTAAGCCTTTTGCATTTGCCGAGCTCTGCCACACTAGCGGTCCTTTTCTAGGAGGGGGGGGTGTAGGTTGGTCTTTTGGCAATTCAGTTGGGGTCATTGCTTAAGAGAGAGGCGTGCTTGTAGTATTGGCCTCACTTTCCCGGTCCTTTCGTACTAGGGAGAGTCCTTCATAGATAGAAACCGACCTGGATTGCTCCGGTCTGAACTCAGATCACGTAGGACTGTTAATCGTTGAACAAACGAACCCTTAATAGCGGCTGCACCATTAGGGTGTCCTGATCCAACATCGAGGTCGTAAACCTCCTTGTCGATATGGGCTCTTGGAGGAGATTGCGCTGTTATCCCTGGGGTAGCTTAGTCCATTGTTCAATTATATTGGGTCTGGTTGCTGTTGGCACGTTGAGGTGTGGTTCTTGGTCAAGAGGGGTGGTCTTGTTTTTGGAGGGTCTGCTTTTCTCCAAGGTCGCCCCAACCGAAAAATTATGGGCCAGTGTTATGCTAGTAGTGAGTCTGTTAGATAGGGATTTAGTGTGTGGTGGCCATTGATTTTTAAGTTCCACAGGGTCTTCTCGTCTTATGGGTCTATTCCTGCTTTTGCACAGGAAGATCAATTTCACTGATTATCTGTAGGAGACAGTTAAGACCTCGTTTAGCCATTCATACAAGTCTCGATTTATGGGACAATTGATTGCGCTACCTTCGCACGGTTAGGATACCGCGGCCGTTGAACAGCTGGGGTGGGTGTCACTGGGCAGGCATCACCTTCAATACTTGGTTTGCTGAAGGCTATGTTTTTGGTAAACAGTCGGGCCTTGTGATTGCCTAGTTCCTTTTGCAGATTTCAATCTTTCTAAAGAGCGCGCCGGAGTTGGGTCAACAGGGTGTGTTTTGATACTAAGTCTTGTTTGAGTTAAAGTATCGGTTGAATGTGTTAATAATGTTTAAATGTAAGCTTGCGCCTAAGAGGGAGAAGGGGTGGGTTTCCCAAGTTACTCATTTTAGCATTGATTCTTCTATTGAGAATAGAGTGACCTGCTATGTTGAAGGGAGTCGTGTCGTTTTAGAATTTTTGAGTGGGTGAGCTTTGACGCACTCTTTGTTGGTGGCTGCTTAAAGGCCTACAATGTTGAAGTTTCTTTGAGTTATCCGCTGCAAGAGGTTGTATTCTTTTTTAAAGGAGCTGTACCTCCTTTAAATTGCTCTTAATTCGTTCATTGGGGTTAAATCTAGTATCCTTGGAGGAGAATTAAGGGTGAACTTAGATTCGCTTCGCAGGTAACCAGCTATCACCTAGCTCGGTTGGCTTTTCACCGCTACTAACAAGTCGTCCCACTCTTTTGCTACAGAGACGGGTTTGCTCAATGGGTAGCTGCTTGTAAGTAGCTCGCTTAGGTTTCGGGAGGGCAAGCTTTAGTTCGCCTTGCTTGGTTGTTCTTGCTAAATCATGATGCGAGAGGTACAAGGGTATATCTTTGCTGTTTGTTGCTTGTAGTTTTCATTATTATTTCAGCTTTCCCTTACGGTACGGAGCTCTATTGCGCCAGTGGGCCTTTTCTATCGCCTATACTAAGTCAGTAGTAAATGTTTTAGTTTGATAGTTGTGGTGGTTTTTTAATGAAGTTTAAGTAGGTGGTTGGGCTAGAGAGGTGCTTCAAGGCGATCTGATGGGTGGCAGATATCTTTCAGGTGTAAGCTGAATGCTTTGTTATTATAGCTACGTCTTGGTGTGCTAAGTACACCTTCCGGTACACTTACCTTGTTACGACTTACCTCATCTTCAGCTAATAAGAGTATTAGATATTAGTAGTTTGTAGCTTGTGAGGAGGGTGACGGGCGGTATGTACGTACCCCAGGGCCAGTTTAAAGGTAGCATTATTGTCTCGCTTTACTGCTAAATCCGCCTTCTGAGGACGATTTCACGTCTTCTTCCGTGTTTTCTATGTTAGAGAATGTAGCCCATTTCTTCCGTTCCATAGGCTATACCTTGACCTGTCTTGTTAGCGGAGGTAGGCTGTTGTGCTCACTGTTGTACCCTCAGTTAGGGTGAGCTGGCGACGGCGGTATGTAGGCTGTTTTAGCAAAGAACGGTCGGGTGTATCGTGGGTTGTCGATTACAGAACAGGCTCCTCTAGGAGGGTTTGGGGTACCGCCAAGTCCTTAGAGTTTTAAGCGTTTGTGCTCGTAGTTCTCAGGCGGGTGCTTTGGTAGAGGACAAGCACCGAGATTTAAGGCTAGGCATAGTGGGGTATCTAATCCCAGTTTGTGTCCTAGCTTTCGTGGGGGATAGTCGATCACGAGGGCTAAGATTGTCTTGAGGTTGGGCTTAGGGGCACCATTGGCTTATAACAGCTCAGTTGCATTTTGGTCTTAGTTGCTACGATAGCTATTGTCCCACTCTTTACGCCGTATGACTATTGGTTTGGGCTTCTTGTATGACCGCGGTGGCTGGCACAAGATTTACCAACCCTAGAGGTTGCTATAACTAAGTCAAGCTTACGCTTATTGCTTAATACTAACTACTGCTGAATACCCGTGGGGGTGTGGCTAAGCAAGGCGTCTTGGGCTGCAGTTAAACGAGCGCGCCTGATGCCCGCTCCTTCTGTCTTTGTAAGAATTTTAGGGCATTTGCACTGGGTCGCAGATACTTGCATGTATATGTTTAGCAATAAATCAATAGTAAGGTTAGGACTAAGTCTTTTGTCTCCGGGTCAGGAGGCGGGCCGTCTTGGCATCTTCAAAGCCATGCTTTGCTGTAAGCTACAGAGACTTGTTTGTTTGTTTGTTTGTTTGTTTGTTTGTTTGTTTGTTTGTTTGTTTGTTTGTTTGTTTGTTTGTTTGCTGGGGGGGGGGTGTTAATGCGACTTCGGTGGTGTTGGGGGGTATGGTAGTTGGTAAAGTTGAAGTAATAGATGTGTTGGATGTTTGTTGATGGTTAGGTTGGTTGGTTGGGTTTAATAGGTGGGTTCTCGTGGTTGAAGGTTCGTACAACGACAGTTTTTCAAGCTGTAGATCTTGGGTGGAGACCAAGCGAGAATAGTTATGACTTATTTTGTGATTTTTTTAGGGGTGTGTTTTGTTCTGGGGGCATTGGCGGTTGCATCTAATCCTTCTCCATATTATGGGGTTGTTGGGTTGGTGTTAGGGTCAGTTGTTGGGTGTGGATGGTTGGTGAGTTTGGGGGTTTCTTTTATTTCATTGGTGTTGTTTATGGTGTACTTGGGGGGTATGTTGGTGGTTTTTGTTTATTCAGTCTCTCTGGCAGCAGATCCTTTTCCGGAGGCTTGGGTAGATTGACATGTAGTGGTGTATGGTATGGGGTTTGTTTTGGTGTTGGTTGTTGGGGTTGTGGTTGGGGATGGAGGGTGTTTTGGGGTAGTGGTGAATACGGTTGATGGTGGGGGCCTGTTTTCTGTTCGGTTGGATTTTAGTGGGGTGGCTATGTTCTATTGTCAGGGTGTTGGGATGTTTTTGGCTGCAGGGTGGGGGTTGTTGTTGACTTTGTTTGTTGTATTGGAGCTTGTTCGGGGTTTGTCTCGGGGGGCGATTCGGGCAGTTTAGGGGGGGTGAGCAGAAGATAGTTTAAGTGTAAAATGCCAGCTTTGGGAGTTGGCGATGGAGGTTTAAGTCCTCTTTTTCTGAGGGGAGGTGGGTTTTAGTTGTTGTCATGATAAAAAGATGAAAAAAGTTGATTGTATTAGGTAGGGGAGTTAAGTTAATTTTAGTTGTTGTCATGATAGAAAGATGAAAAAAGTTGATTGTATTAGGTAGGGGAGTTAAGTTAATTTTAGTTGTTGTCATGATAAAAAGTGATGAAAAAAGTTTGATTGTGTTAGGTAGGGGAGTTTGAAGTTA
>JAVJGI010000120.1:0-16936 GCA_035590275.1 Ibycter americanus
AAGAAAAAAAAAAAAAAAAAAGGCTAGGGGAGAGAAGGAAAGATAGCCCAGAAAAAAACTGCATACGCATGGCCTGCCAGTTTTCCAGGGCACTTATCTCTCAAGTGCATGCTGGACACTTTCACCAGCCTTCTAGCTTTTCAGCTCCCATTCTTTATGATGATAATGAAGATGGCAGGCAGCAGATGCTTCATCTTGACCATAAAAAAGAAGGAAAAGTGTGACTCTAGGTGTTTTTTAGAAAATGAAGACCATGATCAACAGACACTTGGGAGATTAGCACAAACACTGTCTTCAAAGCACATTAAAAAATGTGGAGAAACTCATTAATGTTATAGCATATGACTACTCTCCAGGGTTAAAGAACTATGATAAAGTTTATGTTAGCATAGATACAAATGGACTACCAAATAAATAATGCAATTAATTCAATCTCTCTTTCATTGTAAAGAACCTCTTCTTTATTGCTGATGTATATTTCTTTTTTCTTTTGTTCTGTCGAAAAACAAATAGCTGAGCTTGCAGAGCATATGTGTTTGTTACCAGCATTCGTTATCTGTGAACTAGTATACAAGCTCTCTGAACCAAAGAACATTAAAAGTGGGCAAGCTCTTCAACTCCCATGAAAATTAGAAACCAAAAAGAAGAAGTGCAAGGGAAAATATAGAGAATGGCAGAATGTATTTTGAAAGATGAAAGGAACCTAGAAGAGCAGCAGTCTAATTAAACCAGAAGTGGATATGCTACAACCAGAGCACTCTTCTGTAAATGATTCATCATTAAAAGACATTAAAGCTTCATTCCTGAGGAAAATTTGTTACTACTAAAATAAGATGAAAAAAACATGAGAGAGAGGGAGAGACTAAATTAATGCTATAAACTCCAACCCCTAAGAATAAAGGACTGGGAGAAAAATACATTTTAAATAAACTAATTCTGGAAAACATCAGAGGAAACAAAATACAGACTATTAGAATGAAAAAAATAGCTAGTTATAAGAGCTACAGTGTTGAGTATAATTATTTTCATATCTTCTACTATTCTATTCCTACAACCAAAACATTCTTCATAAACTTGACCAAGGTGTCAGAGCACTCACAGTACTACCTAGTAATCTTGTATTGATGCACGGTGGCAATAGAGGGCAACTTTTCAAAAGCAATTGTAGGTTTTGGATACTGTAGCTTTTAGGTACCCAACACCAGACTTACAATAGGCCCGCTTTCCAGGTAAGCTAAGTACTCTTTATTCCACCTGAAGGCTGCAGGATATCCTGTGACATCTTTTTAGTCTATGGCTTTACTCTCTGGTCAGAAAAAAAGAGATACATTGAGCCCCTGTAGCCAGTTCTGCAGCAGGAGCTTTAAGCTATGAATCACCCAAGTCCACACCAAGGTCAGAAACAGAAGAATTTATACCTAACTACCCATTTTTATTTTTCACAGCTTAATCAACCTATTAGGCTATGTTACGACTAGCTCCATCAAAAAATTAGGAAACAGGCTCAGTAAAACATTGCCATGAAGATGCTGTAACAGTGACATGATTCTTTTGCTTCCTTTTGACAAGCATATATTAAAACACAAATGCTTAAATGTGACTGAACTGTATGTGATACTCAAACATGTATCAGAAATGTGCATAAGGCTACTAGTCAAGCTTAAAATCTGCAATAGGAACAACAGCTAAGGCCATTAATAAACCAAGCTGGTTCCATAAATGACCCAGACTGAATAATGATTCATCAAAAGTCCCGTCCAGGAAGACAGAAATAAAATTTTCCCCAGGTGGGTTTGTTTTTTTTCCACTAAAGCAGCTGTTTTTACAATGTGGCTTTATTTGCTTAGATGAGGACTTGTACTGCAGAGCAATTTGCAAGGTTAAGTATGCTGAATGGAAAAGCAAGGGTGTTAAAAATTGTTTGTTGTGAAGACATACCAGTATTTTAAAAAATTACATTTCAGCACAGTTAATTGAGATATGTTTGACATTCAAAAGAAACAAAATATTTTGGTCCTTAAGTCAATAGAGGAAACAGAGTGAATAAAGGACACAAGATCCTAGACTCTCCCAAAGTGATCCATTGCAGCAATATTCATCTCAAACAGTCCTTTCACAGCTTCCATCAGAAGTGAATATGGAATATATTCTCTTAGATAATACATTTTTAAGAAATGACTGTGTTTCCCTTGCTTGAGGGAGCCCCATTAGTACTACATCTGTGTAACTGATAAAGAGTTGCATTTCATTATTTTTGTTAATATAGAAATAAAGCAAATTGAATAGTAGGACCAGTAACTATCAAGTTGGTATTTAAAAAGCAAATTTAAATCTTCACAGACTATTGTTATGGCAGATGGTGTTTGAGGAAAGATCAAACCCAAGCAGAGTTTAGGCTTGTTGCAAAGGCAATATTGTTGCTGTGAGCTAACTCTCAGGAGACCTGAAGATGAAACAGCTAGTTCAGAAATCCTGGGTAAGGTCACGAGCATACAGCTAGTCTGTAAACTGCAATGACAGTTGTTAGATAGTGGGATGACCTATTCCACATTCAGATCTTCAGAGGGTTTGCAGGAAGCAAACCAAATAATTTTGTTACATTACAGAATAAAGCAGACAGAAGAAGAGAAGCAGGAACAAGCACATGAAAAAGGATCACTACCTTACAGAGGTAGTGACTAGCTGGAAGAAGTCACAGCCATTTGCTGTGCAGACACTATGGGAAATTCAATCTCTTTTGTTGTCTACATTATAGATTTGCTGTTACAACCATCTCCAAATTAAGCTTAGTTTAAAATATTATTTCATATCCTGTCTTAGCAATTCTTATGGAAGTACTCAAACTTGGTAAAATAGGAGATTGTTCAGCTCTCAAGTTATATTCATGATTTTAGGAGTCATTTCAAGATATGGAGTTAGTAATTCCTCATGTTACACAAAAATTCCCTGATTTTTGCTCCAGTATGAACGGATATAGTTTTTAAGAGTCTGAGTTGTGATATATCCCTTTGAGAAGCTTCCTTGAGAAGCTTTTCAATTATCTGCATAACTTTTACAACAGAGTTTGATGTTAAATTGTCAGATATGACATGGATAAAAACCTGGGTCATGGCTTTTACATTTGAATAGCACAGAAGCTTTCTCCAGCCCTTTTGAATGGAGAAGTGGCAGCAGCACATGTAGTAAGAGGAGATTCTTGAGTCTCTGAAAACTGACTCTCGTGACCCTGCAAGGAGAGGTACTCATAGCTTACCAGGATGCTCAGTGTAACTCAGATCAGTAACTGTCAGGCAGAGCCTTGGAAAGGAAAGGGTACAAAGGGGCAAAGAAAAGTGTAACAAAAACACAGGCAGGCAAGAAAGAATAATTTTTAGACAGAACTCTTGTCACCAAACGGAGAGAACAACTTTCTTCAAGACCAAATGGACTCATGAGAAACCCTGACAGAAAAAATGGAGACAGCAAATCCAACAGTGATGAAGAGATGTAGCTGGGGTCAGTTTATATTGTGCAACGAAGGTGAAACAGGCCATGGCACAGACTGAAATTGCAGTCAGTTGTGGAAGGAATCAATTCCTTCAGTGCTGCACTTATTGATATTAGTTCATAAAAGTAAAAGGAATTTGTTCTAGTCTCAGATAATCCATGCCCTTGTTTTCTTAGTATAAATACTGAGCTGCAAATGTTCCTATTTAATATTTTAAACTGGATGTAGAACCATCGGCCAAAGCAAGCCTCTTCCTTACACTGTGGTGTAAGGAATCAAGTGGTTTTCAGTGAAGCAGTTTTGTGTACATAAAGGTGCAGGTGAGAACAACATTTGACTCAGTGAATGTAGTTTGCTGGGGATTCCTAAGCATTTTGAACAATTATGATTTTTCTCCCAGATCAGTAGTTTTGGTACAGCAGAGTACTCTGCTTTCCAGTTGTGTAAAATGAAGGTTTATTGAAGGTTTAATTAAAGGTGAACAAAGGCCCCCAAAACTTAGGTTTCAGAAATGTTTTCAGATAACCTATATTGAATTGTGGTTATTTTCTTTTTTAATTACTTTTCTTCAAAGGAAAGAATACTGTCCTGCAGGATTTGTAGCTTAGTGGAATGTATGAAAAATAAAGAAGCAGACAAGAAGTTAAGTCAAATTTGTGCTGTCTTGGGCGTCCTAAGAATGTATATCTTCTGTAAATGGAATTTGAGACCTTTCCTATAAAGGTGACATTTTTATTGTATAGAATCTCAACCAATATATAAAAAGTATAATTCTCCAAAATGCTATAGTTCAAATTCTCTCCCTTTTTCTCATTCTTGGATGGGGGGCAGGGTAGGAAAGGGGAGCCAGAATTCGTTTCATGGAAGTATATTATAGTCTAAAGGACGTAAGGGCATTACCAGTCTCTAGGGGAAATCTAAGGGATGTACAGCTTAAAATGACACCTAGTAAGTCCTTCAGTTTAAAGATCTTCATGAAGCTTACATTTCAGGTATTAGAATCTACAGTGTTAGTTTACCCTGATGCCCTGTTTTGCTCTTTGTCTGTAACTGAAATAAAATAATATGGCTTTGGAGTGGCAAAGATAGTTAATGTACTTAATTACTCCCTTGCACTGTAGTGATAGGGCGATTACTACATAGCATAACTTATCGCTAAACGCTTTATAAAACTGCACTTTAGAATTGATTTTTATAATCAAGTAAGAAAGAAACATAGCCTCAGCAAAATCTGTTACTGTGTTTCAGTGATGTTACCAAGGGGAATGCAATGCTACAGATCTGTGTGTAGTGATTCTGATTCCTCGTTTCATCGTGTATTTGCTCTTGGCTGGTGCTGGCCTGAATTTGGGTCACACTGGCAATTAGGATTCACTTTCAGCTGATGGCTGCTTTCTCAGTAATCACAATTAACTCCTGTATTAATCTGGTTTCTAGACTGGTATATTCTCTTTTATCAGTGACCCTAATAATGGTATCTCTTAATAACATGATGAAGACTAGGTTTTTATGCCTAGTCAAGAGTCAGCTCCTTTGGCGGGCAATGCTGGAGAACATGGCACTTGCCTTGCTCTTCTTGACAGGTTCTGTAAAGGAATAAACATCAATGGCTCCTCACTTGTGCTTGCATTGTCATCTTTGGAGCTTTAGCCTTCAAGAAAGCAAAGAAAGGATCACAGTCAGCTGTTGAGACTTTCTACATTGCCATGTATGTGGAAAAAAGCAGCAGACTTGTCAGTCACAAAGCAGGAAAGGAACTGGATTAATGACATGGGGATAGCTAAGAACTGTCATTAACTATATTCCTGTAAAGGACACAGGACATGTGTCAGACTTACTGTTGGCCTAATGGATAGGTGAAATCTTGCAAGAGGGCAGAAATGAGAGGGAGAGAAGAGCTACTTACAGTGCCCTGTTATCTGCACTTTTAAAATAAATTACACTGTTTCTTTGTACAGATGGTAAATGTCATCACATCTACAGGTCCTAACTGTGCATCCAGCGCTGATGTTCATAACCTGTCTTCTACAAGCTTAAGGTTGAACGATTTGTCCTTAAGCCCCTTGGAGACAGTTATGCCTCAGGGGGCTCAATCAACAGCACTAGGTAAGAGTTGCCTTTCAAATTTTCTTAATTATAGGACTTGAATAAGCAACAAAAGTGGGTGCAAAACACTTCTAAAGTAAACGTGCAGTCATTAGCATAACTTGGAATCTGAACACATGACATTCAAAGCTGAGCAAATTGCTGATGTTTCAGAAGACTCACCAGCGTTAGTCAGCAATAACAGGTCTCTCAGCTGGTAGGCAAAGCCAGGAATGGGGGAGAAGGGCAGCAAAATGACTAGGAAAATGGTGGAAATGAAAACTGAAAGAGATCATTCGATCAGTAATATCAGCAGCAAAATGTGCAATAATACAGTTGTCATCAATTGTCTTGTCTACATCAGCAGGGGAATACCCGCAGAAACCACGACTACAGCGTGGCTATACTCTGTCCCAACAGGTAACCGGAGTATACTGCATATAATGCCCTGTGTTGCAAAATGCAGAACAGGCAGGACAAGGCACATGGTGTTTTAAATTACTACCATCACATGTAATACTGGGGTGACCAACAGAAAGCTGAAGGACATCACTGTGTAGGATGATTGACTTGATATTTCTGGGACTGAGTTTTCAGCTTCTTGTGGTGACAAACTGAACCATGTCTGGCTGAGCTTTCAGGCCACAGCACTACAAAGCCTTTCAGGCCCTGGATATCTGGCTCCTGCAAGACCATTTTAACCTGTATTTTTAATGCCCTGGCTTTGTGTGTATAAGAACATGATAAATAATACAAGATATAAAGTAAGTCCTTCTGTACTCCTTCTCCGCCCTGTGCTTGGTAAACGTGTATCCAGAGCAAATGTATTACACCAAGCACAACCCTCTGCATAAAGGGCACTGTTCAAATGCAAAGCCTTTGCTGCTGCTGATACTTCAGTGCTGCCAAGCCATTCCACCTCTTTTTCATAGATCAGGGATTTTTTTGTGTTCATGTGGCCATGTGAAAAATGGGCTGGTCAATGTATTTTATGCCTGCACAATCCTAGTGCACACGGTTTGCAGTGCTGAGGTGCTGAAGTCTGGAAACGGCGGATCATATCCTCAGACAATATACATCAGTATAGCTTTAGAGAAGTCATTAAGCAAAACCTTTTTTACCAGACGGACAGCAGTACTCCTCATCCATAACCTGTAGCTTGTGGACTGTGATTTCTAAGGTGACAGCAATAACTTTTCTACTCAGCTTGTCTTCCGTTAAGACCTAGCCCATCTTAAATAACATATGTGTGTACCCTTAAAATTTTAAATACTGACAGCTGCCATTTCTGTTATTGATTTGACCCTCTCTTTATTCTGCCTTAGTAAACTATTCTTGTGGAAATTATGACTTATGACATGTCTTAAGAACACACAGGATGGTCTGAGGATATTAGTATACTTTCTCCTAATTTGCAACAATCAGACCCACATCTAAGTAATGTAGTGTGCAAAGCCCAAAACAATTTAGTTCTCTGGTTATTTAGTGTTTTTAGCCTTTGGTGTCTGAAATTATGTCTGAATTACATCTGTAAATATTACTTCTTATTTAGTAATATGCCTGCAGATCCATTCAGCATGAAAGCCTTAAAATCACATGATTAGCCAGCGTTTTCTTAAAATCAGAATTTCAAGAGTTAACATGAGAAATGTTGGAAGAAACTCTATTGTTAGCATTGGAATACATATTTTCACGTAAAAGAATTTAAGATCAATTATTCTTTTCTGCAGAAAAAAAAGTATTTCCTCATGGCTAAATATTATCTTCCAGTCAAGAAAACAAGAACGTGAGACAGTCTGCTTTGGCACAGGGACAGCTCCACAAAGAGACGTTCTAAAACAGGAACCGAGCAAAATAGTTTATGTTAAGAATATTACTTGGCTGACATAGAAGTACCTGGAAACCTCCCATTAATTTCAAGCAGAGTTGAATTTGGATGTATGTTTACAAACCATTGCCAAGAAGTTTGATTAAGGAAAAACATCAGTAGAAAAATGTGTTTTATACAAATGCCACCAGATGGGGAACACAATTGTATCCTTCAGTAAAAGGGAAACTTATTTATTACATCACTTCAACTGAAAAATAGTTAATTAAAATACATTAAACATATAGGAAATATATAGGAAACATATTAAATAAGTGCAGTACATATAATCACAATGTCCCTTATTTGAAGGTCATTTACTATTTGCTAAAGATATCTTTTAAAATGTCTCTAGAGAATATTTAGAAAATTTAACAGAGTAACAAATATATACAGTCTTATACTCTACTGTCTTATAGGAATTCATAACAGGCATAAAGTTGTTGCTTTAGAGGAGTTATATAAGTATTAAACAGTTGTGAAAGAAAAATCAGGTAGAAGTTAAGAATAAATACACTGAAATTGAAATACATTAAATTGCTCTGCTCTAAGACTAGAATTTAGCTAGTTGTGAAAGAGCCTGACAAAATATATTAAAAAGTCAGCATTTATTCACAGTTTAAGTGTACATAAATTAGATTCATTTTCACAGACATTTACAGATCTACTACAGCCAGGATGTATTCTGCTATAAGTTAGTATTACTTCTGATATCGTGAGATTAAAATTATTACCTTTGGGAAGATGACCTCTTTAACGCTGCAGGACAATTCCTAGTTAAGAAAATAAGAAAATGCAGTGAATGAATTAGAAAATATTCTGAAACATATGCATTTAAGCAATGATGAACTTGTATTATATGTGCTTCTCTCTATGGACGTTACAGAGGACATCTATCTGCTACTGATCTTAGCTATAGAGTGTAAACATTCAGCTCAATTTTTTTCCACAGACTTGTCATATGGTCTTCCATTCAATACCTGTATCAACCATTAAGGTAACAATCACCTAAATAAACACTAATATCTTTTTATTTGTGATGGAAGAATTTTTTTTTCTTTTTTCTGATAAAACAGCGAAGCAAGGGAGGTGGGTGTGGGAGACACCTTATAGAAGTTATACCCATAGACCATACCAGACCAAACACACAAGACAATTTCCTGAAGCTGACACTCTCCTGTAGATTGCCTTCTGTTTATCATTGTGTTCCACCTTACATACAGTACTCAAAGCAGATCTGATAGCAATTGACAGGGGTTTGCTAGCCATGTCGATTGTCTTTTTTTTTTTTCTTCTCCTTGTATTATTTCAGCTTGCATAAATAACAGTCCCATATGGAAATCAGCTACTACCATTTATTTTTTACAGGTTACAAAGTTTCGTAGCTCCCACCTGCAGATCATGTGCAGGAAGTAATCATCACCTAATGCCAGGCATTCTCTTTCACCCCAGCTCTCTCACCTGCACATACTCACAGAGTCCAGAATTGTGTCTGGGATGGGAGAATTAAAATCATTACCAACAATACTGTATGCCCATAAGTAAAGCTAAAGATTTTTTTAAAAGAAACAGCAATAGGTTCAACCCTGCGCTATAAATTGTAGGCAAAACTATGTTGCAACATGCAGAGGATGTTGCAACATCCTCTGAATAATGTAATGTACTATAAGATCCTCTGAAATATTATTTCAGTTCCACACATTGGGTGATGAGCTGGATTTATTCTTCATGTGATCTAATGGCCTGACTATCAGAAAAAGATTCCAAGTTCCTTGCCAAGGAGTCTGAGGGAACGCTATAGTGTGAATATAGGGCCTTCTGTTTATTTTTCTGCATTGTAAGCACTGAACATCTTTCATTCATATTCAGTAAGGTTGTACTACCCAGGCATCCAAACCTCATACCCTGATTCCAGTTTGATATTTGATTATCCACCTTAATCCCATTAGACACTGATCTTTTAAACAGCAGGAAAATTGCTGACAAAATGCCACCGAGAACATTAAAATTCCATTCACAGGGGGAATTTAATATTACAATTAGTTGCAGTAGCAACATAAGCATTGCAATTGTTTACATTTATTTAGCTACTGGGTGAGAATTAAAAAAGGTTGAAGGAAATATCAAGAGTGATTGTTCTATAAACGAAAAAATGGAGGAGGAAAGCAAAGCAATTTCAATTTCCAGCCAACAAGACTAGGTTCCATTTGCTTCTGACTTAGGTGTTGTTGATAACTTTAGTGTAGCTATTAGAAAATGGGGCTTTTTGCTTCTCTGCATAAATTAAATACATGTATTTATTTTAGAGGTATGTTTATCAGAAACAACCCCTTAAAGAATTTTGTGCTATAAGGAAATATATAGTTTTCCATCATTTGGGGAATCAATCTGATTGCAAATGCCCAAGACCCGTTTACAAAACCAACTGTACTGGAGGGGAGCTCATCTCTGTTTCCCTTTACCGAATCCCTTTAACAGAAGACAGGTGCAGCCAGCCCTACCTCTTTCCTGCCAGATGTTTGCCTAGTGCATTTGAAACAACTTCTAACGATAGGGATTCCACAGCCTTCTGAAGCAGCTGGTTTTGGTGCTTCACCCTGCTTGACATGTCTCACTAATGTCACAGTTTAGGCCATGACCTCTTTTTCTGTCCATCATCATTATGGACAGTACATTTCTGCCTATTCTGTGCATATTTGAAGGTCATCATGCTCAGATGATGGAATGGACAGACAATAACCTCATGAAGCTCAACAAAGGCAAATGCCATGTCCCACCCCTGAGGGAGAATACCTTCATCAGCCCATGGTCTGGGGCCCAGCTGGCTAGGTAGCAGCTACACAGAATGGGACTGGGCAGTCCTGGTGGTTAACAGCCTGAAAATGAATTTGTCCTTTGTTTTTCTAGTCAACTCTTTCTGTAGATGTGTTTGTGTATGGAAAGGAGTTATTGAGAAGACATAGATGACTTTTCCGGGAGGCGTGCAGTGGAAGAAGAAGGGGCAACAGATAGGCAGCTGAACAAGAGAAATTCCAGCTGGACATACAGACAAATCTTCCCCATGAGAGTGTTCGAAGACTGGAACAGGTTACCCAGAGAGCTTGTGGAATCTCCGTTCCTGCAGGTTTAGAAACCTCAGCTGGACAAAACCCCAGGTGACCTGCTTTATGTCGGAATTTAGCCCTGCTCTACACATTTCAGATAGGAATATGAATTTCCAATAATAACTTTCAGCCAACTAGTAACAAGTGAATTAACATCCAGAAAATCCAAATGCTTTTAAAGGAGACATGTAATATTAATACACTGAAAAGCAGACTAAAAGTGGATAGGCTGAGAGCCTTCTAACAGGCTGAACAAATACACAGAATTCAAATACTTCAGCAGTACAAGAATTTACCAACATATACATATCTTAAGATATTTATTCATAAAGCACAATGTGCCTTTTGACATTAGCTTATAGCTGTAACTTCTATCCTTGCAAGCCATTCCTACACACTTTTCTATAAAATGTCTTCCAATTCTGGAAGAGCAAGCCAAACCACCTTCAACATATTGTACCATTATTTTCAAGATTCTGTTTAAAAAAAAAGTCACTCTGGATTTGCAAAAAAAAAAAAAATCAGAAATGTCCTAGAGCTGTTAAAAATCCCAATTTTATTCTCCCTATTAAAAAGAGATAGATATTTTTAATTACTTCTTTGCTTTTATGTTGCAGTTGAATCTTTTTCCTTCCTTATTTTTCTGTGTTTAAAGACTAGCTACTTCGGTAATGAGTGATCCAAGAACACAAGTGGAAAATGTAGTAGTTGAAAGGAAATTCACAAAAACATGCATAAGTGCGTGCAAGCGTGAACATAAGAATACACATTCACAGTGATGACAGCTAGTAACCCACCTTTACAAGGATTAGTAACGAGAACAGTAAAATATTCAATAAATGATATCTATATATATACTATTTTTCAGATTTTTCTCTGAGAGGAAGCATGATTTTGGGCCTAATGTACTAACTTTCCAGAAGAAAGTCTCAATTCTTCTCCATTTTTCTACTCAGCCTTTCTGAAGATGTACATTGGTTCTGTAACCCCTCTATTGCACTGTAAGAAATTCAATTCCATATTGCAAAAGATTTTGTTTGTTTGTTTGTTTCCTGCATGTAACTTTGGGTTGGGGAGTGGTGGCTACTGATTTTTATAGAATGTTTTCACTATTATAGGAGAGAAAATAAGGAGGAAATTGAGTATGGGTGTAAAAAGAACATGAGAGATTTTATTCTGAACTGCACAGATTGTTTTGTTGTGTCTGTTCTGAATTGTACTTTACCCGACCTGGAATAAGATACAGGAAAACTCCAGCATGCAGTCTCTTCCTTCTGTTAATATTTTAAAAGATACATATTGTACAGATGAGCCAATCAGGCTTACATCCCTTCCCCAAAAACATCCATTCAGGTCATAACAAGTACTCGAAGCTAGGAATACAGGAAAGGTCTGCACCAGGTAGGCAGGCACTTGCTGCCCTCTTTTGGAAGATGTGAGTGAAGACTCAGCAGATGATTCAGTGTGGTTTTGCTTTTGTCAGATGTTTCCCTTTGCCACATTGCTCACAATCAATGGATTTTTAGTCAACTACTTGGCTTACTGAATTAAAAATTCATTGTTGGTTAGGCACTTAAACTTCCACCAAAACAAAATATTTTTTACCAAGATGGATTTTTCTAGTACATGGGCCGTGTGGACACACTGACCACATTCTTCAATAAACGAGTAACTGAGCATTTATTTTAGTGAATAACTGTCATATTTTTTCTGTTAATTTTAATAAAAGGGAGTTTATGTAAATGTGTGGAGTGAAGTGTCCTTGAAAAAATAATAGAGTTGGTCTTTCTGTTGTAACAGAAAAAAAACCTTCATAGAGTGGTGATACCTCTTTATTAGTAATAACTCTTTATTCATTATTTATTCTTTATTTATTCTGCCTTCACTTTGACTGGATAGACATGTCACTGAATATCAGAACTAACAAACTAAGAATCAAATCAGATGCAGCATAAAATTTTAATCTGAAATGCTACAGAAGTCTAAGTGGCTTATCAAAATTGTCATCACCTACAAACACAGCAAGGAAATTACCAGCAAGCTATCAGAGACCCTAACTGGGGCATTAGGACAATAGAAACAGCATATAATAGCCATCAAGGTCATCACAACTGTACTAGAAAAAATGGCTGTTTGAAAAGAAAGCAAGGCAAAGTGTTTTGAAGCAGTTATGTTGTTAAATTAAGGAGCTTCTGCTAAACAGGACAGGTTGCTAAAGATAACATTATCATATGCACAAAGAAAAGTCCATTTACACTACAAACAATCACTGTACGCATAGGTTAATCTGTACCAATGTTTTTTCCCTAGATTTTTTTTTTAATTACAACTATAAAAGACAGACACTATTTTCAGTACTGTTTAAATTTTTAAAGAAAACATCAAGCAAATTAAATGACCCATTTTTATTCTTAATAAATGCTGTCCTATACCATTTTTAAGCACAATAATTGTTTCAATGCTATGCTTTAATGAACATGCTATGTGGTAAAAACAGGATGTGGCAATTCTTATTGCTATCAAACTCTCTACAAAGGCAATTCTGAATAGAGTTCAGTAAAATCAATTGTTTATGCCACGTGACAAGTGTCAACCCTGAAACCAGATCCTGAGTTGGGTGTTCTCAGTATTTAGGTGGTAACTATTGGACTTTCATGCAATGACACTTTTATGTCTAGAACAGGCTCTATGAAGCTCCAAATTCAAATTCTGACCAGAGTTTAAAATTTTTATCTCATTTGTGATCTGGTTGGTTCTAAGTTAGAGAATACTCCTGGGGCGTGAGTCTAGAATGAATTGTATTGCTTGCTGTGATTTCTTTCATTGGGACTACTAGAGTAATTTAAATATTGATAATGTTTTATCAGCATCATCAGATGCAAAGATGATTTTAAGTGACTGTGTGTCTTTTAGAAGGTAACTGAATGGTAACAAATTTGACACATTCAATGCGATGGCTCTGCAGCCCCATTCAGTGAAGTATCATTAAGCAAAGCACTTATACAGTACCTTTCCAAAACAGGGCTTACTTCCTAGAGAGGAAGTTACAAAGATACACAGGACTCTAAAGCTTGCTTTGATTATATACAGTGTTGAAGTATTTCTTCTCCATTACTTACCTGTTTATTAAGCTTTCAACCTTAGAAAGCTTTTAGCTGTAAAATACAAAATTACGGTGATACATTACATGTTTTTGCAGTACAAATACATCTCTCATTGCTCAGAAGGACCCAAGAGCCAGAACAACCCTTAAAATTACTCTGTCATTTTCCTTATTGATTCTGTACTTGGTGGAATTAACAGTGTATTTTTCTATCCCCTTAAAAATTTTGAACCTTTTCATCTCTTCCTCATTTTATTTTTTGCCACAATCTTTTTTGCAGTTCTCAGCTAACAGGCTTAATAAACTTGAACACCCACCTTCAAATTCAGGATACCCCTAAAACGTTGTTTTGGGAAACCCAAAGCTTATTTTTATTGCCCAATACATCACTGTTAACCATGCTTATTTATTATTCTTGGTGTTGTGTGGATAAACACAGGAGCAGAAGCAATTCTAACCAAAATATATAAGATCATCCACAGTACAGGGTTTTAACAAATCAGTGGATTCTTGTACTTCTTCCACATTTGCACTGGAAATCCCCAAAGAAACTCTCTAAAGAAACCCCTCCATAGATTCACGTAGAAAAATCCAATGTCTCTACTACACATGACACTACACATGGCATCTTATATTCCTCTTCATGCACTGAGATAATTTTTTTTCCATTTTGACAAAAAAGTATGTATATCAGAGTGAATAATTTTTTTAAAGGGAGGCTGTTTCAGTTTGGTTTAGTCTGGTGACCCTATGTCATGCCCATTATTCACAGAAGGATTTAGAGAACACTGAAAGAGTCTCTTTTACTGTCTTCAGAAACTCAGTGAATAATGTTAGCCTAAGCCTACCAAACAAATTTTCACTTACCACAAACACAGTGCTGTCTGATTCTGATCTAATCCTTGAAGTCAACAGAAAATTTCCCTACAGTAAGAGAAATCTAAGTTCTTTTAAGTGGAGACTGCAATGATTTATCAGTCTGTCAACAGCCAATATTAGAATTCTACTGAAAGAGATTTATCAGATGCTATAATAGAAGACAATTTTTATTTGTCTTTTACTTCCACTTCACCTTCAGTACAGGGATTTGAAAACTTTCTCAGCCATAACTAGGCTGTAATTTCTTCCAGTGGTGCTTCCAAATATGCAATCAGTCATTGTCATCCATAAACTATGATGACTTTAGAAAGTGGTATATGGGGAAGAGAGTTTAGGAGCCACAGCACTGATGATCTCGGACAATAGATCATTACAATGTCCCTCAAGGCCATCAATGGAATGGCTCATCTACTGTCTCTACAATTCCCCATGTAGCTATTCAGCTGAACTGATTGTGATAAAGAATTTGTATAGGTGGCATTAGAGTCTCCATAAAAGATCTTAATAGCTTATGTTACAGTGGCACAGTGGCTGTTACTAATTCTATTTTGAACATATCTTTCCACCTATACCAGCAAAATTCACAGTTATACAGCTACATTTGTAAAAAGCTTGCTTCTGTGTTTGCACATAAATTCTGAGTGTATATGTGTTACTACATTTACAGATTTGTGCTTTTTCCTAGAGTGATGACAAATGTCATAATTACAGCAACAGCACCTACAGCTAGAATAGACTTACTATTAACTTGACATGTTCAGATTTTATCCTCTTTCCTCCAATGGCCAAATATAATGTGAAACTTTTTAAACACATAATACTATGGTATTGTAAATTTATATTTTTTTATTTATGTAGCCTGTTTTCATGCTTTCCCTGTTGCTGTCAGAACTTGCACTTTTTTCCCCCCAAAAAAAGAGGTCAATTGACTTCACAGTTTAATTTATTTAAACTGTAAACTGTTTACTGCCTGATTACTATCCAATATCAACTAGATTTGAGAATTCATGCAAACATAAGGATACCACATACAGTATAAACTTGCACCACCTTAGCTCTTTCAGTAACGTGTTCATGTCTTGAGGGTCATGCCTTTTAGTAGTCTCAATAACCTGACAGAAGTAAAAAGGACATATATAGTGCACTTGCAGGGGACACATGATGAATGCTGTTCCATCATATGTGCAATATGAGCTGTCTCTCTCTCCAGAGATCTTCAAGGGTTTAGGATAATAGGAAGGCAAGGAGAGACAGAGAGAGGTTAACCACAGCTGTCAGCTTTTTTATTCTCAGTTCTAGTTTTCTAAAGGGGTTTAAAACTGTCACTGTGATCAAAAGCCTAGCACTTAAGACAGCCCCCAGGCAGCCAAAGGAGAACAACACTTTCACATTTAGTGCCTCCTATCAGAATTCATAATATAGAGGTTGCCGATCACTTCCACCATTGCAGCATTTCTTAATTGGATATAATGGATACTAGCAAATCTGTATGCCACCAGGTTTCCTACAAACCTTCCTTCTATATCTGTCCATTAAAAATATGTGACAATATATATGCCAGTATACTGAGGAATACCATTTACACGTACATAACCTCCAAATGTCTAGTTCTGTCCAGCTGCACTGCAAATGAAACTTCACAAGACTGTATGCTCTTCTAATCCAGGAAACAATTGCACCCACAACATTGGTTGCTATTCCAGTTCCTCTATATTGGTAACCTGTCTGGCTTAGAAAACTTACCTTCTGACTGTCCTGCTTTGAAACGCAACTATCCATATCCATATCAAGCTGCATCTGGATATAAATCAGAGTTCATGCTAAAAATGCCATGCAGGCGTGTTACAGGATAAAATCTCTGAGACATTTGCTAATGCTACTTTTAAGAACCCTTCCTAACAGTTGTTAATTCTGCAGTTTTATATTGAGTGCTACTCACTCTGACAGGGTTCAAGACAACACTCACTTTTAAATAGTGGTAAATCATCTACCTGTGTTATTTACTGCAACAAAAAATAAAACAAGAAAGTAGGAAAAGATTGATCATCTTTGGGGTATTTTTTGGTTTGTATTTCTATCCCACTGTCAGGTAAACAGAAAAAAAGGGTTTAGGACAATATTCCCAGAAAACAAGTTTTCCCTCTGAGGTAAATGCTTTTGGCCAAGGAAAAGACAAGCCAGGAAAATGACCAACATCAAGAATTTCACCTGCACAAAATTCTTCAGAAGAAGATGACTTCCAATAGCTGAAATACTTAAAAGTGTATAACCTTTTATCAATATCATAATTGTTTTGAAGAAGCCTCCTTGAAAACAATTTACACAGGAGAAAGTTACAGGCAGCCAGTTAACATCCTTGTACTGCAGGTGACTTTTGAGTACGTGTCGACTAAGTTGTTATTCCTTGGAAA
>JAVJGI010000121.1:0-16845 GCA_035590275.1 Ibycter americanus
TGCGCTGGGGCCGCTGGAGCCGGCTGGAGCCGGCTGGAACCGGCTGTGCCAGGCACGGGGCAGCCCCGGCACCGCCTCACGGGGCCACCGCCGCCACCCCCCAGTACCAACACCTGGGCACCGGCACCCAGTGCGGCACCCAGTGCAGCACCCAGGTTTCCAAATGTAATTTTCAATACAATCTGCAGCACCTCTGCTAGTAAAACAGCTCAAGCAATTTTTGTTTTTTCCTAAATATATATAGGCAAAACTGTGTTTATGATGACTCAAGAGATACTTGCATCACTGTTAGGTGTTCTATATTTCCTCCTCTTCCTGTTTATATCTTCCTAATATCTTATTCCAGATATTTTTAAATAAACAGCACTCACCAAAATGGGCACCAAGGTCACTGAAGGTCTTTCGGGCTTAGAGTATCACATGTGTATGTTTTGCTCATATTTGTAATAGAAACTATGTTATGTGAAATATTTTTGTACATTAATAATTTTCCATTTCACTTTGTTAATCTGTTGATTTTTTTCCCCTTGCCTAGTGGTAGCTAAGGCTCTGAGTTTCTCATACCTTACATGTGTCATTCATTATACATGTGTAAACAGTCTCACTGATTTCAGTAGAACAGTTCATCTCTATAAAGTTCAGTATATGTATAAACTTGTACAATTCGAGTCCAAGTATTTATATTTGGATTCTGCAGAGGAAGAAAAAGTATAAAAGCATGAAAGGGAAATGAGTGTTTTCTTTAATATTTCCCACAGGTTAAGGCAAAGTGCTTTTTTTCAATGCATACAGTGAAATCAGGAGGGTAGTTCCTTACACATGTAACTCGTGTCTGTTTAAACTTACACTGGATAATTCTCATAGTTTTTAAATTAACTTTTCCAAATATTCTTGTATATTTTTAGCAAATCGAACCACTATGCTATGGTGTATGATGAGATTGATGCTTTAGGAGAGATGTTTGAAAGTGGCAAAACAAACACTGGAATGTATTAAATTAATCTGTATGTACAGTTCTCTTATTTTTTGTGCCAGACAGGGAAGATCTTAGCTATGTTCCCTAGAAATGTAGTCGGTAACATTACCGTCTGAAAATGAGTGATTGAAACTCTACAGAGGCCTGAACCGAGTTTTTAAAAAGTCTCATCAACTGGATGGTTATACATTTTGGGTTTGTATCTTTCCTGATGGATTGCAAACACAGTTAATGAACCTAAGCAATATTTAAAGCATCTGTAGTAAACTAAGACACTGAAGAGAAATCTCCTTCTGCTGTTATTTGCATCAGTTTAAAGATTCAGCGGTGGTTCATGGACAAACTTGTTTTGCTTCTGTATTTTAATTGTGCACTAATAATGTTTTACTTTATATTTTAAGTAAACAGCCATAACTGATTTTTCAGAGTTGCAACCAAAAAAAAAATCATAAATCCAATTACAAAAAAATCTTTTGCATCATGTTTGACTTTTCTTCAGCAATCAAATGATAATCATATAATATTTCAGCTTTATTGAGTGATTTTCCTCCCAGTAATCTTTCGGTGCTCATCAGTAATAAATTGCTTTAAGGGGAAAATGCTATTTGGATTGATAGTGTTTTTAATTCTTATTTGTAAGTCAAATTACTTATTTTACCCTCTTGCATTAAGCAATAAATTTCTAAATGCAAAAATCTTTACAATTTGTTCAGTTAATGGCTTTCTCAATTCTACACATGATTTCCTGTTGAAAATAACAGAACTTAAAAATGGTATTTGCTTGATGCTGACTTAAGTATAGACTATTTGTGAATATGAATTTTTGAACATCCATTACATCCACTTTTTGATACCATCCTTCTGCACAATAATATTAACCCCAAAGTTTTTTCTTTTCCTATGGAAAACTGTGTAAGGAAAATAAGATCCTGTTTCAATATTTGCCCATGTTTAAGCCAGTAGTCAGCTACAAGATAGTCTTTACGGTTTGAGGACTATGATGTGTTGAAAAAAAAGGAGAACATAGACATCAGTTTTGACATTCTGCATTTTTTTCCACAACTCAGTGATCTGCCTCAATTTTTCTGTTCTTCAGGAACTATGAAACATGAACTCTGGGAGAGTCATTGCAAAATGAAACAGTGTGTTTCTGTATACTAGCTCTGAGGTTTTGAGATATATTCCTGGAAGACAGAACTGAGAGATGATGACCAGTTGGCTTAAGAGGTAAACCTTTTTCTGCAAGACTGTCTAGATGTTGCAAACAACATGGACTCAAAACATGGGTATCCCTGAAGAAGAAAAATGTGAGAAGAGGCTCTACGAAGAGAGGAGAAAAACAAACAAACAAAATCAAACAAAACCCCACTTTAAATGCAAAGTTTTAAATACAGATTTAAATACAAAGACTAAGAAAATTGCATTCCAATTACTTGTTTCAACTTGGCTGGAACACACCGCTCTTAAGGATTATATAAACAATTACGTAACTGTAATGGCCAGCCAGACATAGGATTGTAATGACTTGCAGCAGAATTCTAATACTGCTCCGTATAGAAGTTTTGAAAGGAAGGGGTTTTATTTTTGTCCTGGGCTCCATCTCATTCTTAAATGTTAGTTTCAAAGGGAAGTAATTCAGGAAAAATTTTATAATGAATGTTAACTGTTTTGTTCCTGGATATGTAACAATGTAGAAATGTGACATTATATATCTACTTCAAACAATGTATAGCTATTTACTTGAATGAATATCTAGCTATCCTGTCTCATGAGAAAAACATTGACCTTTGTCTTACTGTGTATTACTTGTAGAAAAATAAATACTGACCTCTTCAGTTACTACCTATCTCTAAGTCAGTAAAATGCTCCACAGAAAGCTGTATCACTTCCATCAGCCAGCTAAATTAGCAGTACTGAATCTTGGACAAACATCTGTATCACCAGTTTCAAATATCTATTTCGTACTGCATAATGTATTTTGTGCTTATGAAAGTCTTTATTTAAAATTTCAGCTACTTGTTTGAGAAGTGTATTTAAGCGGCAAAATGGCTGTCTGCGGATATTTGTAATAAAAACCCTATTTTCTGAAAATTAGTATTTTTTAAAAGGCCTACGTGCACATGTGCTACAGCATTCCATCTTCCTAACTTCTGAGTTGTTTCCAAATGCTGTTTCAAGTAAAACTCTGCATTTTAGGTAGAAAGTATTCTAAAATCACAGAAGAATTCTTCCATTGTAATTTTATTTGTAACTGTTGAATATAAACAAGCAAACAAACCAACCTGAAAATGGTTGCCATGACCTGAATTGTAAGCAAGATAAACAACAGGTGTCCTTGCCTTTGGAAGTAAGTTTGGATTTAGAGTCAATTATCTCAAAACTTCCCACCTGCATAGAGACCACAGCTAAAATTTTATCCCATTTTTTGCAAAGCCTATGTTAATAAATAACTGTGCATCCTGAAATTCAACAGACCAGGCATATTTCCAGCTCCCCCCAAGTCTGAAAGTTTTATATAACTGAATCCTGATCTGTGATGGCCACATCTCACTAAACTTCTGTCCTTTCTAAAAAGTATAATTTGATATTCTATCTTTTTTAAAGTTTTCCTTTCTGAAAAAAAAAAGTTATTTATGTGCACCTTGAAATATGATTTCTTCAACTATATTTGTGCTGCTGCAAGTTTGGTGAGACACATCTGTTTCTTCAAATTGGCAGAACACTAAATAACTGATTTCTGTTCAGAAGTGCCCTGGCTGGTTTACTTCAAGGCAAGGGGTCATTTTAGTCTAATGACTTGTATTCTTGCTTTTCTTTGACCAGATTTTTATGCTAGCTATTTTTAGCTAGTCATCCACTTTTAAATTACTTTGGAAAAATACTGCTCTTCTAAAATTCAGTTGTATTATTCAAACCTCTGTAGTGTGTAGTGTTTGATTTCCTTCATCTAAAGAAATTAATCGTAATGATCTTTCAAGTCTTGATTCATAAGTATTACCAAGATTTTTTGCCATTTTGTCCTTACTTTTATACCACCCATATTAAACTTTCTTACTAAATCAGCCCTACTCTCCTCTCAGAGAAGTTTGCATCTCATTCTTTAGGCCATGCTCTGAATGAAGGCTGAGGCAGCACTCTCCATTGTCATCCAAACTCATTTGGCACCGCAGGCAAAGTGGACTGTTACAGAGTGCATGGCTGGATTGTGAAGTGTACTCTTTAGCCATGGTTCCTAAAAGACTGTTCGGAGATTGGTAGCATTCTATTGTAATTAAGTAGAAATCTTAGCCAGTGAGCTGAGTGTTGTGGCCAGCATTATTGACACAGACATAGCCATATCACAAATGTAATTGTTCTTCACTGTTCAGTGTTGGAAAGTGATATCAGATTTCCCTTGAAATAAACTTGGGAGAAATGAGAAGATGTGATGCTTAAAAGTAACACTTTTTCCTTTGAAGATGGTCACTTGTCAAAGAAACAGTATCATGGAGTTTTTGTTATTTGGTTGTTTTGGGGTTTTGTGGCTGTGTGGGTTTTTTGGGTTTTTTTTTGTTTGTTTGTTTTATGGGACAGGTCAGTTTTTATTAATGACTTGGACTTGATTCTGCATTCCATGCTGTACCCTGTGCAATTTATTTGGCTGGAGATAATCAGCATAAAAATGGAAAAACTAAATCTTGTATGAGTAGGAGGTTTGGTTCTGGTTCACTTAGGTAGGTGTTATTTTTTCCAGAAATGAGGCAAATCATACATTTACATTCCACATATATCACTTTTAAGTTGTTACTAACTCATTTGAAAGGAAAGCACTGGTCTATACTGAAAATGGCACTTATTTGGAACAATTAGTGCTTTTTATAATGTAACAAACAACATAGTTGAAGCTTGGCAAGAAAACACCTAAAATGGAGACTTGCCAATGAGTAATACAGATATATTTCTCCCTTAGACTTAAAACCCCCACCAATATATTGTTAAAACCTTATATTAAATGTGTGAGAGGTTTTGATCATAAAAGAGCGTTCTTATACCAGCCTGAGGTTTTTTGTGTGACACAATATGGTTCTGAGTAATTTTGCTAGGCAAGTTAAAGTCCCTTGAAAATATTTTCACAATTGAAGTGCTGACATAATCTTCATGATAGCAGTGTTATCAGCAGTAGTGCTAATACAAAAATGAAAAAAATCAACAGCGATCTCAACAAAACTGAAAAATAAGTGAAAAGCATGTATCTGTACTTGGAGTTTCTGAATGGATATCTAAGTTGGGTGCTGCTAAGTGCACTATTTTTCTTGAGATTTACTCTGTATAAAAGAAACTGAAGTTGTTTTCTTGTTTTCAGCAATTTTATTCAGTTTCTACTCACAGCATAGAACATGAGCTTGTCAAGAAAAATCATTACCTACCAGCTGCAGATATGTTTCTGACATTCTTCCATGGGCTCCTACTAATGGATATATGCCATCAAGACAGACCGTACTGATGTAATAGCGTGTCCGTCTGTGTCTGCATGTGCACTGCACAATTAATGCTGCTGAATGTATATCAGACTTTTGATTTTATGAGTAGTATAGAAATTTACATATCAAGTGGGCTTCTCTCCCACTACCCTCAAAAAAAAGTGTTACATTGTTAACACATAGTGGTCTGTGGCTCTTTAAAATTCGGTGCCTCTTCTCAGGATTCATTTTTCTGCAAGGAACCTTGTTTCTTCAGATAAAGAAGGACAAGAAGCTATGAGGGCTGAGTATTTTAGACTTAGTTTTTCTAATTAAGTCATTGATTCTGTTTTCTCTTATAATCTTAGCTCTTTCAGTTTTGAGCTGAAAGAGCTCTCCCTTGCATTCTGATATAAGGCTGTATCATCTTGCAGTAGGATAACCATATCTCAGGCAAGAATCATGCAGTTGCAAACACAGCAGCATGTAACAGCATGGTGGTTTGAACCACGCAGAATTATACCTTACTCCAGGTAATCACAGTGGAAGGATTAAGCTGAAATCTACTGGTTTCTTGGGAAGTTTGGTGTGTAATGCATGTGCGTGTGTGCTACCTCTAATAATCATCGGTTCCTCATCTTCTAGTGCTTCTCCTTGTACTCTGATGTCTGCCTCCTTGTTCCTTTGTTGATAGTGGTGGAGAATATGGCAGAGTGCATAGTAACGAGCAGGTTTTTACTAACTAATCCTGTGCAATGAGACAAGAAAGAAAACTAGGAAATTAGGAAAAGAAGAAAAGAAGGAAAGAGACAGAAGAGTAATTAAACCATAGGGTATTACCTGAAGACAGATATGCTAATTAGAATGTGAAAGAAAGAACATCGCTGTGAAAATCAGCATCATAGAATGTTTAGACTCTAAGTCTGTGAGCCTGCCTCACATGAATTAGAGTCTGCTGTAATTCTAAAGACTCAGGCTGAGCTGGGTGTTCAGGTTTTTAATAAATTATCATGTCTAGCTTTTGGATCTTTAGTAGATATTTGTAGAAGCAAAATTTTTATCAAACCAATGATGAAAATATTATTGTTTTCACAACAATAACCTTTCCAGAAGAACTTCATAGAAGAAAGTTAGATGGTTTAGAAAAACAATTTGAAATTGCTGAGAAAAGCTAGTAGAACGTCTGTCTGACTTCTGCATGGTGACATTTGTCCACATGCTGAGAGTATTACAGGTGTAAAGTGTCACTCCACATTTATTATTGCTGTATATCACAGGATAGTACAGTGGTGTAGTACCTCCCTCAATAATATGTATTTAAAGGAGGACAAATTGAATATCTGTAATTTCAGACTTAAAATTTATATTTTTTTCCTCTTCCTTGCTTAGGTTGACAAACTTCCCATTTTCTGAAATATAAATTTCACTCCAACTAGCATAGAAGGTCAAAACAGAATATAGACTTTAGAAGCATATAATTACAGCTAGAAATCTAAACTAATGTTATCTTTTTGTCATTCTTATGTTCACAAATAATGATTTAATAGTTGCATTATATTATCACCTTCTTGCCTAGTCATGCCATGTCCTGTGTCTTTCCTCTAAATCAACAATATTGTATTAATTCTGAATAAACTTCTGCATTTCTTGAAATCAAAATTCTTTCACTTTACAAGGCAGAAAAGGCTTTTGCTCATCAGGGTTTGGGAAAGTGAAAAGTACATTACATTGTCCTCTAAAAGTTTAAAATACCTACATTTTTAATATAACTGTAACCTGTGGTTAGAAGCTGGAAGAGTAGAACTCTACTACTGCATTAGTGTGCTGCAAAATTTATTTTAAAAAGTTTATTCCCAAAGAATTTCAGCCACAGCATATCTTGAAGCGTCATGTGAATGAAGTACACAATCAGAGGGCTATGTTACTTCTTTCTGCTCAATTGGCTTGAAAATTTATTAGAGGATAACATATTATGATCTGTAGAAGTAACAATTGATGACCATTATCCATGAAACTAACCCTGAAACAATAAGTAAAGGAATCACAAAAGACAAAAAGACATGAATAATAAAGCCTTTATTGACAGGTTTAATGATTTTTTTTTTCCCCAAATGTTACAGTTCAAAATCTAACCTGAATGTTCCTTCTTAACATTTAAATCCACAACTTCATCATTAATATTTTGTAACATGTCCTGGGCAGTGGTCTTGCATTGTCCAATATAATAAAATAATTTGGTTTACTCTCTGTTTAACATTTATGTTGTGTATCTTCTAAATTTCAGAAAGAAACATGACTAAGAAACAAAAGACTGAAATGTCTGGCCATACATGAAGTCACTGACATACTAAACAGAAGACTACTGAAAGGCAGAGACTCCGTCATTGGCACAGTAAAATACAAAATGTACAAGAAATTCACAGCCATGTTGGTCATAAATTAGTAGTGTAAGTTAAAGAGAGCTAGAATCAAGTCAAATAAAACAACCATCCCAGCAAGTAATGCAGAATCTGTGGAGTGAAGTCTTCAGACAATCATTTATCACTGTACGCTCAGACAGATAAAGAGGCAGCAAGGAAGAGAAATTAAAGTGTAGTGGGAGACTCCATTTTCTCCCCTTGACTTTTCCTCTGCCATGTATATGTACCAAATATAATGTCAGGATGTGATGCAGTGGAAAAAGTTTTATATGTGGTAAGTGATTATTTTTTTGATGGAGCAGCTACATAGGGAGTCTACAAGAGGAGGTACAGTCTGTGATTTGGTGCCGACCAGTGTTCAGGGTCTGGGTAAAGATTTTATTGTTGAGGGGTAACTCTTTAACAACGGTTGTAATTCTATTTAACATCCTCACAGGGTTTACAGAAGTCCACTGAAAAGGGATGCATGTAAAAATAAAGAAACTTTTAAGGAAAAAAAATAAAAGGCAAAGCTAAGGGAGTTAAATCCTTACATGTTTTATGGCCATTACTGAAGGACACCTTCCAAGAAGTGGAGCACTAATGAATACAAGAAAGCTGGTTCAACTAAGCAAGTAGGTAAGGAAAATCATTAGACATGAGAAACCATCTCTAAAAAGCTGAGCTCAGCTTTTTCAGAGAGAAAGTAGAAAATACAAGGAACTCCAGCAAAAAAAAAATTTAAACAGGCAAATAATCCAAAAGACTTTGAAGAGCAATTGACATAGGAATCAAAATAAATAGTATAACTTTCTGCAGACAGGAAAATCAAGAAACCTTTTAGTAAGTCTGTTCAGCTAGTCGCTGATCGGGTTGTTAGAAGAGCATTCAGAGAGGGCAAGGCCTTTACAGAGAAGGCAAAACTACTTTTCTCTTGAGGTTACACAATGTAAGAATGGAAGCAATTCACATGCTAGACCCCGTTTCTGAGGATGGCTCAGCAGAGGGTAAGTCTGAAATTGAAGAGGCTATGGAATGAATTGATAGCATTAACACTCATAAATCAGCAGGACTAGAATGGCATTTACTTTCTCAGAGAGCTCAGGGGTAGAGCAGATAAATTACTAATAGTATTTTTAAGCAAGAGCTTATTAATTCCCTTGCTACCTAGGTAGGGTAGAAAATGTAGTGCTGACTTTAAATATAAAAGTTCTAGAAAGATAAAGGAAGGTAAAGACCTATCAGCCTGACATCAGTTTGAAACCAGTTAAATCAAAACTGTAATAATTAGTGGACATCTAGATTCGCACAATCTGTTTGAGAAGAATTGTTTTTTTGAAGGAGTCCTGCCTTACAAATTTCTGAAGAATTCTTTGAAGGAATTTGCAAAGATGCAGATAGGATTGACCCAGATGATATATATGACCTGCTTTAGTTTTCAAATGAAGTTTTATAAAATATCTCCCAAAGGTTGTTTTTTATTACTCGGGAGCAAGTTGTAAGTGTTTTGACAGACAGTTCCTTAAAAATATCAGCTTAGGATTCAGCAGTGGTCAAAAAACCCAACTTCAAGCTAAGAATCCATAGAGGAAGAAAATAAAAAGCATCATCATGAGTGTAAACTTATGATTCACCCGACTTTGGATACCACATGCAGTTTTAGGTTCTTCATTTTAGTAAGGTTACATTAAGCCTGGGAAAGATTTGAAGGAGGGCAACAGGGTATTCTCTTCTGATAATTTAGCAAGTTTCCAAATGGAGTATTTGAAGTTTTTTATGCCAAAACCAAATACTCCAAATTCCAGTTATGGACATCTGAGATCAGTTTGCTGTTTTGCTTTACAAAACTAAATTAATCACTTCAGACAAGCTGGACGAAAAATACCTGATTGCTCATCTTATGAGACTTACTTTTGTAAGGTAAGACCACTAAAGTAATTTCAAATAGTTTAGCCACTTTTGCTGTATAACACAACTGTTTTGGAAAAAAAGCATAAATATTGGCAGCTGAAGTAAAGATAACTTCAAAATGTGTTCAACAAATGTAATAAGGAGATTTAAATACTTTGAAGATAAACTAAGAAGAATATTCAGCTCTTTCATCTTTTCGTAATTGGATCTCAAAATGCAGTACAAAGGTTTAGGGGTATGACCTCCAATTCTTGGACAGAGACAACATTAGAACTTAAAACCATAATGCTTTTTGGATTCTATGTTGGGTTTGGGGTTGGGTTTTTTTTTTTTCCCTCCACATAATTTAAATTTCTGCTTATTTGTTAAATGAAAGTTCCAAGCTGTGTTTGGACCTATTGTTATACAAAAGCACTAAAATATTTAAGAAAAGTCTACTTCCTTTAGAAGTCCTTATAAATGACCTCTCTGAAGTGGAAAACTTTCCAGTATGGCAGCTAAAGATATACAGATAACTACTGCAGTCTTAATAGGAGATATCTAGAATGCATATTCACCAAAAGGGGAGCTGGTTATCCTTAAGATGCATATTCTTTATGTTGGAAATAGCTTTTCAGAAGCCTTTCCTGTCTTTTATGTATGCAACTGCAGTAACTCAATGAAAAATACAAAAGCTAATTTGTGTACTTACTACATGTTTTGGTGTTTGGTTGTTTGGGGGTTTTTTTTGTAAAATAAATAGCATTTTTTTAGCCACACACTAAACTAAATTTGCAGTGCAGGAGGATTTAGGTCACCTCAACAGGTCAAATTAGGCTGCTGGAGCCAAGAACAGAAGAATTTAATCAGACTGCACATACTGTTGATAGATTATGATTAACAGCATTTTTTCTGATGAAGAAGAATCTTTGGATAGATTTTTGAAAAGTACTTTAGCAAAGATTAAAGTGCTTCATTATATTAGGATAATTAGAGATTCCAGCTGTCAGTAAATCAAGAGTGCATTCCACTAATTTTCAGTGCAATAGTTTGTTTTTCTTTTGCTTATTTTCAGTTACAGAACGTTTACTATTGCATACAGATGTTTAGCCTTCACAACCTTCTTTTTCTGAAATAATAAACTTTTTATTTTATTCCACTTCAGTGATAGCTTTTGTCACAACATCTCTCATGCATATCTGTAATTTGTTGTTCTCCTACTGTATAGTGTTGATCATACCAACTCTTGGCTCCTAAAGTCTATCACACTTTATGCTATGAGGATATTAAGAAAACATTTGACTTTGCTACTCTTCAGAGTGTCAGTCCTTTTATTCTGTTACATATTATGTATTACCAAGCCCCACAGCAGTACTGTAAAGTCATGTCTGCTAAGTCACTGTGTTAAGAAAATTGTAGATAGCAGACATTGACATCAGAGGCATCAGCTACTGTAGCTATTTTCAGGTGCTGTGTGGTTTCTCAGACATCAATTAAGCCTGGCTGAATGAGGATTTGAAGTGACAGATACGGTATGCTTCTGTTATGAGCTCCGTATTGAAAAAGTGTTCTGTAATAGGATGAATCATGTAAGAGTCATCAACTTCTGTCAGTGCTGTTATAATTTTATAAATTTTAAGTGTTAGCATTTAAAAACTGTGCTGTCCTGTTTAAAAAATAAGCAAGGACAAATACAGGCTGTTCAGATATTTGTTTAATTAACATATTGGAGAACTTGCAGGTATTGTGAGCACAGGTTACATCCTTCACTGGAAATGAGCCTGTATCTCTTGAACATATTTTTGTGAGATGATTGTACAGATAAGATTGCAATCAAAATAGCTTTTATGCCTGTCCCGGTTTCGGCTATGCACACACATGCAGCTCTAACTTGTCAGTTAGCTTTAACTTTTCAGGTTCACTGGATCAAATGATGCTCACTTCTGAACTATCCATCTAAACTCCTTCATAATCAGTGGAAAGGAAGAGATGCTCAAAGTGCATGATAGATCTTATTCTAAAGAAAATGCTTGAAACAGGCTGCAGGGTTCATGTCCTAAAAGTATGAAATTCATTTTATTGACTGGAAAACTAAAGTAGCTCTCTCAGATGCAGGTGCATACACAGTAGATGGTGAATACTGAGAAATTAATCCCATCCAAAGTATCAGATAATCAGTTATCTCATATTCTGTTTTGAGCATAGCACTTCAACTGCAGATCTTGCAAATGAACTATTTCAAAATGCTGAGCAACCCTTACTCTCCAACTGTTACCTATTTGGACATTACAAATACTTCTTAAATAGGAGAAAACAAATAATTTGCTCCTCGTCATGTGATAAAATGATCCTATTCTAGAACAGTCCTGATTCAATGAGAATTCTGTCTGCTTACTGAAATGCTTGAGTATGACTCCACAATTCCAATTTTTTTAAAGCCTTACCAATACCAGAAACTAGTAGGACTTTCTGAAAAATGAGAGCAGTTACATAAAGGATAACTTACACATTTGGATGCTTGTTAACTGTTGTACAATACAATTACGAGGGTACAACTGAAATGGAAAGCAGTTAATTAAAAAAGCTAAATATTTAGTGTTTTACACAGTGCTAATTATTTTCTGGTATTCATTGCTACAAGCTATGACTAACACAAAGTTTGTGGTATAAAAGGATTAATGCTTTATATTGCTGAGAACACACCCTTAGATAAGATAAATCCCCTCGGGAAGAGAAGATAAAAGCCTTCATACTTTCCAGCATAAAAAGAACAGGGAAGAAATTTCCTGTGTGGTTGGATTAAATTTCTGGTCTGGTTTATCTGCTGTTTAGCTAACATGATGATAAAGGCTGTTTCCTACTTTTGCTGACAGCTAGATTTTGATTAATGTTTTATTAGGGAATTCTTACTTATATTAGGGAAGTTCTTTGTCTTTCTTTGAAGAATTCATACGCATTTGGTGTTGAGCAAAATCTTCACCAGACGGCCCATCAGATCTTGCATGGAGACTATCGCATTTTCAGCAAACTAACCCAAACTGTGCCAATTTGTAAGAGGAGCATACTTTGGAACCTGTTTAGGGTTCACTATTGATTGAAGCTTCTCTGTGATCTTTATGTACATTAATTAGCTTGAATTTAAGAATACTGTACTTTATCCCTTGAAGAAAATCCAAATACTTAGCTTTTCGCAGGCTGGTAGCTTATCTTTCTCACTAACTTTATTATAAAGCTCAGTAGTTTTTTCCTGTTGAAAACTAGGAATTAGTGTTTAATCAAAAGCTTGATTAGTGTCATGTTATTATTTTTTAAAAGTATAAAACCAAAATGAGAGAAGACATGTCTGTGCATACCAACAATATCTTCCAACAAGATCAGAATTTATCAGTCATACCCAGTAACTAGCTCCCTAGGTCCTAGCCAGGCATTCAGGTTTTGCTCCACTGAAAACACCCCACATCATTATTTCCCACCTTTTGGCTTCTTATACGTCACATGCAGCTGACGACATTAAGCTCTTGATCCTTCTGTGAGTCATCACGCTCTTCTTGTGGAAACAGGTGTACCTGACAGCCCACATCACTAGTTGAACGGTCAAAGATTATAGTTGTTACACGAAACCACGGAGGATTACAGAAAACTGAAAACATGCTACAGTGTAATTTTAATTTTAAACTGATACAGATGTATGCAAAGTGAAGATTATAATGACTTTTAAAGCTGAATTAACTTGTAAGCTTGTCACCGTCTGATCTGAAACTCTTGTTATTCATGCAATTAAAACTAATATTTGTAACAGAGTTGCTGTCTTGCTTCAAAATTAATGTGTGGGGGTTTTTTTACTTGTATCTTTTTCTTGTTTCATTTACTTTGTAAAGTATGACATACAACAGTCCATTATCAACAAATAGATGCATAGCCACATGCTCTTTCAATACAATATTTAGTGAGCTGATGGTTACTTTTCTGGCAATTACTTCTGATAATTGGTTGTAGATATCACAATCTGCATAGAACTCATGAGTTCCTTTGTTAAAAGGTTGACACGCAAAATGAGGCATTCTGTGTATGTTTAACAAAGCATTTGACTTAGACTTGAAAGCATAGTATGGGATAAATAAATGCTAGTTTATTTTTTCTGAATCTGTAAAGATTCCACAGGAATATAGAAGCAATGAGGAATGTATTCATCAATGGTGTGGGCTTTTCTAGAATGAATCTCCTGTCAGAGAATTCTTTGTATTTGTTGTCCCTATAGATATCAAACATAAGATAAACGGAAGAGCAAAAATCAGAAATGCTATAAAGAAAAGTATTTATTTTTATTTAAAGCATGATAATAGACTTTTTTTGGGGAATGGTATCTGCTATCAGGTTCCACGCTTAGATGTCAAGATCACGGTTAGCATCACTATGTGGTACTTAAATATCTGTCGTCCAGCGGCTTTGAGAATTTTTATTTAGTTTACTGCAGAAATTCTGACAGATTCAGTATATCTACAATGCACTTCTCTAAGTAGGTCTGATTTTTCCTGAATTTCACAGTCATTAGGGATTTTTTTTTTTTAAATTAAATTAATATGTGAACTATTTTGCTTCATTTTCTAGTTGCTAACTTGATTTATCAAAGTGTTGGAGATACCTGGATAAAGGTGTCTTCACCTGGACAAAGCTTAATCTCATTGCTCAATTGTTGAGAGATTGATGAATTTGGTTTACCACTATATAGGTATAAATTCTTCCATTAAACTGTAAAAAGACTTTACACTACTGTTGCATAAGTTCCCATGGATTTACATAGAACTTGCAGAATCATGAAGGATGAAGGAATATGCAGATATTTTATTATACTTTTTTACACTGTTGTTTGTTTAAATCTTAGTAAGATGCATTTGACTTGTTAGGAAAGTACTTACATATATTCAGCCACCAGCTTTGATACAGGTAACTTGTCTTATACCTGGTTCCTGTTACATTGCTTCACCTATGCATATCTATGAAGTAGAATTTTTTGGATAATATTAAAGCATTATTATATGATTCTTCTCCCATGCAGTATTCTAGCAACATTCAAAACGAAATAGATTTTTGAAAGAAGACTGCCATAAGCTGAAAAAATTGGGAGATTAGGAACAAGATGGGATGCATTTCTAAGCACTATAATGTGCAAAAACATAAGAATATGACTAAATAGGAGCTTGTATCATGTCAGTAGTTTAACAAAGTTATGATTTATGTTCAGTTCATTGATCAGGGACAGAAGATAAATACTGAGAAAGCAAAGTTTGCAGGTGATTGTAATGCAGGTTATTAAAGTGGAAAGAAAATATAAACAAGCTGAGGGAGTAATTTAGGTGAATGGGTCCTATGACATTGAATGAAGTTAGAGTTGATGAAAGCAGTCCTGTTGGAGGAGAGGATGACACCCTGTAACTACGTAACTGGTACAGAATTTAGAACTAACTGCATGCACTCCTGGAAGTGATCTAGTTACCAAAGTGGAAAACTCACTAAAGGTTGATCAATGAATAATTACAGTTCAACAGCAAAAACAAAATGCCTAATGAGAAGGTTAAGTCTGTGACTGTGTCAGTTATATGAAAAGCAATATAGGATGTCTCGTCTCATAGGTCTCTGAAATTGCATTGTCTCTATGAGCGTGATGAGAAGAGGATGAGATAGTGTTTAATTTTTTTAATCTGAGGAAGGAGATGTACAAAAAACAGCATGATGAGAATGTAAAATAAGAAACAGTTCAAAGAAGTTAAATCGGATAGGGAGGATAGAAGAGCAATAGGGTGGCAATCTACCATTCAGTTTGCAGGCTTCTTCCATTATTTATCTAAAAATACATCTTTAAAATCAGGGTGCTTGTGCATTTATACAGATTTTAAATTTTGCAGGTGTTATAATGTGAACTTCATTGGGCTGTAAAGGGGCACAGGGACCTAATTTGAGAGCGCTGTAGAGGTATTTCAGATGTGAACTATGAAAATACAAATTAAACTGCTGGAAGTAAAAAGCACAAGTAGATTTTGGTTGGATCAGGGTCTGAATACTTCTGTTAACATACATATAGGTTTGGCCAACGGGGCTCTCAATTTATGGATGTCATGTAGGTCTAAGCTCCTACCCAGGCACCTTTTTCAGACAACATCTTACTTCATGGTATGCATTTGAGCTAAAAATCATGTTCCAGGCAAGCAGGCTGTGCCATAATTCAGCACAAAATCTGAGCAGACCAACTGGGAGATAGACACATGTCCAATGAAGAGTTAGTTCTTTGAAGATACATGGCCAGTAAGCCTGGAAGCCACTTTAAATCTTTGTGAGTGAAATACATTCTCTGTGAAATAACTTGATCATTTGTCCATATTTTGTGTCCCATGTCAGTCTATGTATTGGCTGACTATAAAATAACTTACCTGGAATGAAATTAAACATGTCTTAGAATGGCAATTGAGTTGAATGTGAAAATCAGTTGCTGATTGGTAGGCTTGTCTGCTTCTGTTCCTTTAATCCCACCAGCTCTCCATCTGCTTTTGAGAAAAAACTAGACTGCTGTGTGTGACTTTTTGTTGAATCATCTTTAATTTCAAGGTAGTAATTTCTAGTTTTCTTTTAACTGTTTTGTGAAACTTTATGAAACCATAATGCAAAACACTGTGTGAAACTAGATTTAAATTTGAACCTTGACATGAACATCATAATAGAATTGAGGGATCTGACTCTTCAGACCAACTGTGATCATCCAGATCTCAATAGTCTTACAAAATGACCTCAGCCATTATTTCTTTTTGTTGACGACAATAAAATATTCAATTGAAAATGACATTCCACAAGGCCATTTTTAGCTGCTTCCTCATCTCAGAACTAAAATTTTGTGCCAGAAGTGAATAACAGTAATTAAAATCCATGGCTGAATTTTAAAGTTATGTCTTTCCTTGAAGCCTTCTCCAGTAATACACAAATTAAACAGAGTATTCCTTGTCCTTTTTAACCATGTTTTAAAGTTTATTTTACCACAGATCACTGATAGTGTTTGCCTGACGGAGAGGGAGTCAGACCGGAGTAACGACTGAATCCCAATATGAGTATGGTCGTTCTCCTTTATTATCAGTTCAATCACAGCTTATATAGC
>JAVJGI010000122.1:0-16338 GCA_035590275.1 Ibycter americanus
AGGGAGGGAGGGAACCGGGGAGTTGGGAATATGCACACTTCAAAATTTTATTTCAAAAGAAGTGTATCCTCCTGGAAGGGGAAGCAGCTTCAAATCTATTTTGCCCTTTTCCCACAGGCTCCCTTTGGAACATGATTCAATTCCATTTGGGAGGGATTCAGGGCAAAATCTATTCCAACTCAAAACCCAAGCGCAGCGCTTTTTGTTCATTTAAGAATAGATCTTTGCATTCGATTCCGCACAACTGGTATTTCACTGGGCAAGTCACTTGCAAACAGAAAGAGACCCCCTTCTGCCTCATCCAAAACAACATTTGTTGCGTCTCCTCATAGTGCCTGAGAAGGGAAAGGTCGTTCATTTGCACAACTTCTACCACAGGTAAAAGTTTTTTTACCTCACTGTTCTACTTTTCTTGTTACTTTGGGATTACACCATTGTCAATGAGGTAAATGCCTTGCTGTCACCCTCAGTTTCTAGCTCACCTTCCCTCAGCAAGCAAAGCTTGTCGCTTCCATAACAGTAGGGTTGGCAATGTACATGTGTACGTATGTCTGTTATGCTATGCTTACACTAAAGAAGTCAAAGAAGGCAAACCAAAGAAACAGCTAAGAATTGGGACAGAAGTTTTGTGAGGACTGTGAAACTGCAGTCCTCTTACAAAAAATAAAAATAAAAAAAAAATCCATGCAGATGCTGTGCAGTCCTTTTTGCCACAGGAACACTTCTGTGGTTTGTAGACTTCAATCCACAGCAAACTGCTAACATTTGGAATGTGATTAAATACTCTAGGGACTGTAAGGAGCACCTCCTCCATTGATTTCAACAGCTGTCAGGTCAACTCATGAATGAATCCTACAGCTCTTTCTGAAAAATAAAACCAAGATAACTTCTTCCTATTCTTATTTCACATGTTTTTTTCTCACCCTCCAATCTCTTTGCTGTCTCCCCCTCCATCTCCTGCTTCTATTATTCTTTTTCTCCTTCCCCTATCTCTTCCTTTTTCTCTGTCCCTTCCTCTCCCACATACTCTCCAGTGTGACTGTTTTGTTTTCTTCTGAAAGGAAGCAGAAGTAACAAAAAGATAGTGCAAGATGTAGCCTAGTATCTCTGAGAGGAAACCCAATGGTCAAGTACATACAACTTCTGTTTTTCTCACAGTTTGTTTTGCAGAAATTATTTCAACATAGCTATGCTTTTACCAGCACGAAGAAGCAGCAGTCGTCTTTGCCATTCTGATTAGTGGTTATCACCACTGCAGCTAGTGCAACACATCCTTCTCCACTCAGGCTCAACAATTAACGTGTCCTGTCATATTTTGTGTGTGTGCTTTCACAGCAAAAGCAGGGGAAAGTGATTGAAAAGATAATGAAAACAACTTGATTAGCATGCTCTGCTTCCTGTTCTTCTTCATCCTGTACAGATCCAACTTTCTGCCTAGTCTGGGCATAACACTGGTGTTTGCAAGCTGGACACTATGCTGACTGCAAGCCCAGTCCACTGTCCTTTTGCTCAGCTCCGTCTCTTATGTTCAGCAGCCAAGCCCCTTTAAACCCTTCACAGAACACCAGCCAGGCTTTTACTTTTCACAGCAATTGTCAGAGTCACATTAATAAATTGATGATCCATCTTCATCCCCACACTTCATCCATGTGCAAGTTGTAGGAGGTATGTAGTCCTTGTAACACTGTAGTGTCTGCATTGGGATGCTCTCTGAAAAGAGGACACAATCAGAAGATGGATGGGGATAAAGGAGATAGTGGGAAATAGTAAAATGAACACAAGCTCTGCTACTGTGCTGGAGAAGGCAGAGACAGAGAAGTGAGAAGCTGGGTGATGAGATCTGCTGGGAATATCCCTGGTGTAGTTCAGCTCATACTGTGTGGATTTCACAAGTAAAATTTGGCCCTTCCTGGGAAAGCCTGAAAGCAAGAAGTCTCCAACAGCAGCTTCTGCTCTTAGTGTAGGCTGGATCACGATTATTTTGCCATTTATCAGAATTTTATCATGAGTCTTAGGACTGAGAAAGCCTCAGCTTTATCACTTTGCTTGTTTGCACATCAAAATGGCATGCAAGGAAAGTAAGATTCTGGCCTACAGCCCGTGAAGAAAAGCTAGAATTGTTTTGTAATAGGTAAAATTAATTTTCAAGAAATATTCTGATTCAAAAGATAAGTTCAAAGAGTTAAGTGTGGTGAAGTCCTCATTGGACTTCATGCCTTTGAAGCAAAAGGGCCTCATAACATTGGCTTAAACCTCAAATACATCTTCCCCTCTCTGTTCCTCACCCCCAGAGAGGAATCACAGCCATTCTGATACAGTGAACTATGATCTAAAACTTGTGATTGTCCCTCTGTTTCTCTTCCTGAACTGCAGAGGCCTGATGCTCCATGAAACTCCGAAACAGATGGAAAGCTGGTCAAGCAAGTGTAAGTACAACACAGAAAGCCTAAAGGAGCAGCTGTCCCCAGTGAGAAACCTGTTGTCCCCTATGAATGTTCTTTTGATATTCCCAGTAGGGGGAAATGAGAGTACCAAGACCAACTAGGCAGTGCTGAATGGGCATTTATTTAGCTGACCACTCACATCAGCATCAGAGTCCTAGGATTAGCAAAATTCTGAGTCCTGGTAAATCTCTGCATAGTTTTGCAATAAACAAGGGTCCAAGCTGAATGGGAGGACCCCAGGAGCTAGGCAGTGCAGTGCTGACTTTTGTACCCCTTAACAACAGAAAGATTCTGGGAGGCATGTAAATCAACTTCTAAGAACATTGTTATAGATTTTTAAAAATCCAAACAAACTCTTTCACCAACTCACTGCTCCTCTAGCAGTCAAGAAATGTCTCAGTAGAAAGGCAGTAAGTGCAAGATATGAATGATTTATAGTTTAAAGCAAAAAAACCAGATGCCTCATTAAGCAGGACATTGTTTTGCCTTTGTGGGTTGTTGTGCTGGTGGTGAATACATTCACATGCCCACTGAACAAGTCCACTTGCCTTAGCAAGGGTCATGCCCCTAGGCAGTCACATGCAAAAGTGAGGGACACCCACTACTCTACTTAGCTACGATGACATTTAAGTCACAGAAAAGAGAAAGCTTCCTGACAAGGAAAACATATTTCAAAAATCTAGCAGCTGAAAAATTTGTGTCCCTCTATCAGTAAACAAACATACCTCATAAGTGGATTTGCAGAGAACCTGGTTTTCCTTTTTCTTCTGTGAAAAAGCACTGTGCAAGGAGGAGCAGTGTCTGTGCTGAAGGAGGGTCATTGCTAACCTGCCACCCTTCCCTGAGAATTCAAACTCCAAGAACAGGATCTGGAGCTGTCTCTGCTATGATGAGAACTACTGACATAGGATCAGCTTGGCTGATAGTTCTTTTCAGAAACAGCAGCCAAGAGATGGCGAGGAATCATTTTGCCATACCTAGAAACCCTAGGGCAGCTGATGCCTAATCCTGCAAGAAACACCTGTGCCCAAGCCAAGTCACTTTCAGGTCCAAAAAGTGAAATATGCTGCAAAGACAAGGTTATTTCAGTCATCATAGGGTTATTGCTTGAGAGACCACAGAGTCCATGGCATTTGGTACTATGAATCACATTAGGCAAGGGAGAATAATCCTCTCCAAGTACCAGAGATACATGTCTGTCTCTGGAAATACAGGTGTGCAACAGCGTGCTGGTTTTGGCTGGGATATTTTCTTCATAGTGGCTCATATGGGGCTATGTTTTGGATTTGTGCTGGAAGCAGTGCTGATAATTCAGGAATGTTTTAGTTACTGCTGAGCAGCACTCACACAGAGCCAAAGCTTTTCTGCCCCTCACCCCACCCCACCAGCCAGCAGGCTGGGGGTGCACAAGAAGCCGCGAGGGGACACAGCCGGGACAGGTGACCCCAACTGACCAAAGGGATATTCCGTGCCATATGACATCATGCTCAGCATATAAATCTGGGGGATGAGAAAGAAGGAAGCCCTGTTTGGCAATGCCTGTTTGGCGTAGCCCTGGTAATTACATACGCGTACCCTCACAGTCTCCTCTTTCTGTCACCAAGATGAAAGATTAAAATAAAGGGAGGGTGGAGAAATATCAGTCTAAAAGAAAAGGAACAATAACAGAAAAGGAAGAAAGGAAGGAGGAAAAAACAGAGGCAAATGGTCTGAAAATCATCTTGAATAGTTCCAACTCCCAAAACAAATCATGGAGTCAGAAGAAGACTGATGAGCGCTCTCATCTTCACACCTTTGCACACAAGCATGATCTTGTGTCAGGCAACAACTCCCTGCACCACTGGCTGTTCTTCCTCAAATACATGTATATACACATATTTTATATATGTATATATTTATATATATAAAGCACCTATCACCATATTGTTAAATATGGCTCAACAGCCACTGTTCTTCCTTCTTTGTCACCAGTTGTAGCTGAAAGCAAAACTCCTGTGGTTAGCTGGAAGAGTCTTGGTCCTTCTGTTGGCCCCAAACTGCCTCTTCCATCAACACTGCCATGATCTCTCAGAGTAGTTTCATATGAAGATAATTTATTAATGGGAAAACTTCCTGCCTCTTCACCAGAGGACAAGGACAAAGTTTGCTGTTTGGAACTAGTGATAGGATTTTCCACTTCCTTCCTTCACATTGAGAGTGAGAAATAGTCCCTAAGTTAGGAGAAGGAATTGGTTATCTGTGTTGATCACCCATCTGATTCATACAAAGTACACCCTGCTGTTCCAGTGAATCATGAACCTTTCCAAAAAGAAACGTTTCCTTGCCTTTCTTACCACTCCTACTCACAAAAATGTACTGCTGGTGAATTGGAAGATCCAGTCTTCCTATTTCTTCACTTTAAGACCCAAGTCACAGGGCTTTTAAGTCCTTGTTTGTCTGAGGAGAGAGAGCTCCTTGTCAATTCCTTCCCCACAGTAACAACACTTTGACCTTACCTGAACGCTGAGTGGTCTTCCAGGTGCTTCACAGCAGGCGGTTATCTGACTTTCTCATTGATCACTCACATGGAGTCAGTGCAAATGCAACTGCTAGTAGGACACACACAGCCCTACCCCTTCAAATGAGCCTGTGCTCTGTTTCCCCCTCAGTGGTGCTGTGGCAGCCTTCAGCACCACAGGCATGTTGGATTTGTTCTCTCTGACCTTCCCATTTACAGCATAGGTCCATCAGCTCAGTTCCTGATTAAGGAGAAGAGGGAAGGAAGTACTTTTCACTGTTATATTTTGCTTAAACAATTCCCAAGGAATGTGACTAATTTTTCCACAAGTAAGATGGGATGATCTCTTAACAGACACTGAACTTTGCTGCTTGTTCTTTTTTCTGTTGATCTGCACTCAAAACCTGTCCTTGAAGTCATCATCCTCCTTGTGTGCAATGTTTTCTGAAAGGAAAATTAATTGCCATAAAGTTAAACAGTCATTAGATAAAACATTGGTGTACATTGTGGATGTTGTCTTAAAGACACATTGCTGTTGTTAAGCCTTACCTGCACAAAACTATCTCCATCCAAATAGTAGCACTAGAATTGTGGATTCTGTTTAAACCAAACCCACAGTTAAGGGATTAAAATTTGAGCCACACTCTGATTATCTGTTGTAGTTTAAGTGGTAATATCACTCTGCATCAGTAGAAGTGAGGAAAATACACTCAAATGGAGACAGTATAATGAACATATATTTAGGGGTTTTTTTAATCTTAGGAGAAAAAGGGAGGGGAGTGGTGGCATCTGAAGAAGTGAGAGGTGGTGAAGTTTCTTACTGCTTTTTCTAATGTAGACTGCCGTCTCTGTGAAGACACACTCTAGTTTTGGGCAGTACCTTTATCAATTGAAAGTACCAGAGTTCAGGCAACTTTGGATTACATCCTCCACAGCATACACAATTTCTTATGAATCAGTGGCAGCTGGAAGTGCATTAGGAAAAAAAAAATTTAAAGCTAACAGAAGAGAAGAGTAAGCCAAAGAGAGGAATAAGAAGGGAAAACTACTTGGCAATGATTTTCAGGACATGATGTAGAAGTGAATATTGTATACAGTGTATGGACATGAGCTTGATGATGGAGACTTTCTGTCTTCACAGTCCCCAAAGGGCACACATGCACTCTCCTCTCCATGCTTCTTTCACAGATAAAATAGAGGTGTAACCTCATCCTTTCAGTTTCTTCTTAACAGGCAGAAGAATTATCCTACTTACTTGCAGAGACCTCAGTGGAGAAAAATGAGGATTGGTAGTGAATACCCATGCACTATGTCTCTTGAAACTTCAGTCATTCATAAGTAATTGCTTTTTCTTCTTTTCATGCTTGTTAAGCACACTCACACTGTGTGTGATTCCAAGCAATACTCTGTTTCTCCTCTCACTTAATTTACTCCAATTAGGTTTTGGCATCCCTAGACACAAAGAATCTACCTATCAGTCAGAAGGAGTGCTTCTGCAACAGTGCAATGCTTGGCGAAGATGAGATTAAAGTTCCCTTGGATGGAACTGAGGCATGCCTCTTCAGCGAAGCTGCTGCAGTAGCTTGAGCTTGCCTGGGGTGTGACTTGGTCCGCGACAGCAAATTCACCGTGCTAGTCTCATAGCAGAGTCTGACACCATCAGTTTCCTTGTTAGTTTCCACAGAAATCACTGTGCTACAAAGTCCTGAAGAGCTTTAGCTTTGGAAAGCTGAAAAGCGACTTCTTTATATAATCAGGGTATGAAGTGATTGCCTTTCTTTTTAAAGGAAGGGAGTTAGCTGGCATGTTAGCTCCCTATCCCAAGTGAAATCCAGTAACAACCTTTAGCAGCAACTTAGGGTAGAGGTTCAAGAACTTTTCTGATACAACAACCACATAGGAGGGATGAGTCTAAATCTCTGGATTTCTCCTGCTGAGCTGTGGTGAAAGAAATTTTTGTGGGTATATATTAAAAGCAATGAGCAAATTGCCGTAAATTTGGTGGTAATCTCTTCAGGACTACTGGGATGGGCTCATTGACCAGAAAGGCTTTAATTAATCCTTTCAGAAAACACAGAATCATGAATTGGCAAAAAACCAAAAGTCCATTTGTTAGTCAATTGAAATCTTTTACCCCAAAGTGAGATATAACTTGACTGAATGGATGGATAAGTCAAGACTCTCAGCTCCAGAACAGTACATGAGGATGAAGCCACATCATCCTTCAGACACTGTGTGAGTATTGCCTTATCTGTACAGTCCACCCATAGCCTCTCTTGCACTCAGTGGAAGTTCTGTCTGGCATGTGATGTCACAGATTTGATATCACAGTAGCCAAATATCCCTGGGTGGGCCGGGTGGACCTCATCTGCTGGACCTGGTCTTCACCACCAGGAGGAGGTCACCTCCCAAAAACGGATCCTTGGTGACATGGACACTAGCCAACACTGTGCCATGAGTTACTCAACAGGTACCATGTGCAGCAAAGACTGATAGGTGTCTTAAGTAGGGTGGGCTCCCTTCAGGAGCAGAAAAAGGGGACTATCTCCTTCATTTCTAAAAAAACTAAGATCATGACCAAGTAAATAAAAACATGGACAAACATTTTACTAGAAAAGATGCATGCAGTTGAAAAGATGGCACATACCACGAGGAATCTAGACATTCTTTTAGTAAGTGCTAAGAAAGATGCAGTGGTTATGGCTCATATGCACACTGCCAGCAAAGAAACAGCAGGCGAGAGGTCCTGAAAGCAAAGTTTGAACCGGGAGGCTAAAAATGCAGTCCTGCATAGTAGCATTTTTCAACGGTCCTGGTTTTATACACTGTGTCAGATAACAGAGGCTCAGTGCATGATTGATTAAACGGTGTAGGGAAAAGGGGATTATATTTGTCAGTATCTGGTAAATTTTTGAAGCAGATGAAGTTTATATAAGATGAGTTCCACCCAATCAAAACAGAATCACTGCTGCTGACATTTAAGATTAAAAATGCTATGAGGCAATTTTAAAATGAAAACCAAGGAATTCATGCCAGCTGTGGAAAGCAAATTGTTCAGATTGATCTGTGTGGTCTGAAACCACAGAAAGCCTACGACTTAAAAAATCGATAGAATAGAAGGTACGAAAAAACCAAAGAAAAACAATAACCCAGGTAAGAAGGGCATATAAAACTAAGCAACGAAATCAAGACCAATGCCCAAATATGTCTATACAAATACTTCCCTTTTAAAATATGGTTTTAATGCCAGAGCCATTGGCAAATGTCTTTAAAAAAACCCCAAAAAACAACAGCAATAAATGTAATAGGCATTATGGAAATTTGGTGAAGATATTCAGTGAAACACCAATACCTAAATATACATTTTGTACAAGAAGAGTAATTTGCATTTATACATTAATGCTAAAGAAAGTATAGTGTGAGTATGTGTCAACAATTGTGTTGTGCTACAGAATTTCAATGGCTGCAGAATTTCATTCCGCTCTAAAAGTAATGGTATGCTGTTAGTGCTGTGCTACCAATCACCTGACCGAAAGGGAGTGAGTGAAATGCTAGAGATGACCAGAGATCCCGAAGGGCAGATGAACAGTAACAATGGGACAGTCCAGTCATGCTAGACTGGGTAAACATCACAGTGAACCGTGGTGAGGCTGTGTCTGCACTGGCAGACTAAACCAGGACAAGGCAAAGGTTTGAGCTCTGGAATGAGATCATAGACTCCACTCAATTGTTAGTGAATGCTTTGGGATGGCTTTTGTCTGTGTCAATGACCCAGCCAGGGACAGTTTCCAACATGCAGCGTGGAAGAGGCCACCTTCTACTGTCGGGGAAAGAGCTTGGATACATGAATCTTCCACAGCTGCTTCATGTCAATTGCTTTTACAGTCAGAAATGGACCTTGGTTTGATTTCCTAGTATGGATCTAGTCACAGATTCTACTTTTTAGCCACTATAAATGATTGCTTCTTGGAGCTGTTTGTGAAAGCAGTTACAAGAAAAGAAACAAACTGGTTTATCCTGAATAATATACAAGACCCAGAACAAGTGGAAACAGCAAGAGGCACAAGTTTACTACAATAATGTTTTAAGGGCAAACATAAAAATAACAAGACTGGCAAAAATAAGCCCAAGAAGCTGTTAAAAGGGTCAAATGTTCACAGTGTCAAAGGGGCTGTTTAAAGAATGATTTAAAAACTCAGAAGTGAACTTAGGCCCTTTGTAAGTCTACCCACACTACAAAAGTAGGGTTACTGTAGCCTTAACATTCTGAAAAAGTAAACGTGGCAAAACATATAGAGAAAAATGATAACTTATAATGATCTTTTCCAACTAAAAAAACATAATTATTTTCTCTACAAGCCTTGCATAACCTACATTCTTACTCCATTGCTTTCTTGTATATAAAATCTGTAAAGGAACTTGAAAATTCAATTGATGAAGAAGAAATTGTAGTTGTCGGGGTTTAGCCCCAGCTGGCAACCAGTCACACACAGCCGCTTGTTCACTCCCCCCACAGTGGGGTGGGGGAAAGAACTGGAAGGGTAAAAGTGAGAAAACTCATGAGCTGAGATAAAGGCAGTTTAGTAAGTAAAGAAAAAGCTGTGCAGACAAGCAAGTAAAAACAAGGAATTAATTCACTACTTTGCATCGGCAGGCAGGTGTTCAGGAAATCAGGGCTCCGTCACATAATCGTTACTTGGGAAGACAAATGCCATAACTCTGAATGTCCCCCACTTCTTTCTCCTTCCCCCAGTTTTATATGCTGAGCATGATGTCATGTGGCACGGAATATCCCTTTGGTCAGTTGGGGTCACCTGTCCCGGCTGTGTCCCCTCGCGGCTTCTTGTGCACCCCCAGCCTGCTGGCTGGTGGGGTGGGGTGAGGGGCAGAAAAGGGCTTGGCTCTGCGTGAGCACTGCTCAGCAGTAACTAAAACATCCCTGAATCATCAGCACTGTTCCCAGCACAAATCCAAAACATAGCACCATACTAGCTACTATGAAGAAAATTAACCCTATCCCAGCCAAAACCAGCAGAGTAGTAAATAATCAAAGGTTTTAACAGGTCTCAGTATCAGAGAAAAAGAAATACCAAATGCAAGTTTTGAGTACTCAGGAGAAGAATCCAGGGAACTACTGACCAGTCAGGCTGGTTTTTGTACAGGATAGATGGTACAAACTATAACGAAAAATAGAAGTATTAGAGAGAAATGTTCTGGGGAAGAGTTAACACAGCTTTTGGAGAGAGTAGTCATGCCTCATAAAACTAGTAGATTTCTTGGAAGAACTCCAGAAGCAAACAGATACAAGATTATCCATTCATCATATTACACCTAGATGTCTAAAAAGATTGAAGTACCTCAAAAATGCCGTTCCAAGAAACTAAGAGATAAAAGGAAGGTTCTCATGTAGATTATAGTCAGTTCAAGACAGAAAACAAATGAGATAAATTAATGGTTAGTTTTCATATTGGAGGAAAGCTTTGAGTTCACCCAGGAATTTATAATCTTCAAGATAGTAATAAATGATCTGGAAGACTGAGTGATGAGAGATCTGGGTGACTGAGAAAGACAAAATTTTATCTAGGGTACTTCAATCTAGGGATGATGGAGAAAACGCTAAGTTATTAGGTATAAACCGGGTATGAAATTAGAATCATAGAATCATAGATTCATAGAATGGTTTGGGTTGGAAGGGTCCAAACCCCCTGCCATGGGCAGGGACACCTCTCACTAGTTCAGCTTGCCCAAAACCCTCTCCAACCTGACTTTGAACACTCCCAGTGATGGGTCATCCACAACTTCTCTGGGCAACCAGTTTCCATGTCTCACCAACCTCACTGTTAAAAATTTTCTTCTTATATTCAATCTAAATCTATCCTCTTTCAGTTTAAAACCATTGCCCCTTGTCCTGTTACTACAGGCCTTGGTAAGAAGTCATTCTCTGTCTTTCTTATAAGCCCCCTTTACATATTGAAAAGCCGCTATAAGGTCTCCCTGCAGCCTTCTCTTCTCCAGGCTGAACAACTGCAACTGTCTCAGCCTGTCTTCATAGCAGAGGTGTTCCAGCCCTCTAATTGTTTTCATGGTCCTCCTCTGGACCCAGTCTAACAGGTCCATGTCTTTCTTGTACTGGGGACCCCAAAGCTGGATGCAGTACTCTAGGTGGGATCTTATGAAAGCGGAATAGAGGGGCAGAAACACCTCCCTCAGCCTGATGGCCACACTTCTATTTATGCAGCCCAGAATACAATTGACTTTCTGGGCTGCAAGCTCACATTGCTGGCTCATATCTAATTTTTCATCCACTATTATCCCCAAGTCCTTCTTTGCAGGACTGCTCTCAATCAATTAATCGATTCAGTGTTAATAAATCCATAGAAATTCATGTGACAAAAAAATAATTCTAACTATATAACAAGATCAAAGAACCTGTGAGAGCAGGCAAATAATAATAGTAACAGGAGAGTTCCAGTATCATAAACTGGCTAAACATGTTTCTTGAACACCATATTCAGTTCTTGTCATCTCATGCCTGAAGGAATACTGTAGAATACTCTGTAGAAACAGAAAGAGCACAGACGTGTTATCAGAAATATGGGATCTGTAGGAAGAGAGACTAATTATTATGGAATTCTTCAGCTTGGAAAAAGAAACACAGAAGTTTGTAGCATCTCAAGCACAAGACGGTGAATAAAGAATGATGGTTTACCAGTTCTCCTAGAACAAGACCAAAGGAGCAACTTACCATGCAACTGGCGCAAAATGAGTTCAGGAAAATGTGGGCATTTTTTTGTTTGAATGTTTTTATTTATGAACAAATTGATTAATGCTTTACTATCAGACATTGTGAAGCAAAAATAATAAGCGGTTTTAGAAAGGGATTAGTTGAATCTCTAAAGGCCAGAGCCCTTAAGTACATATTATCTACAACAGCTTAGATGTAACCTCCAACTCAGGAAGGCTCTGGGCCAGATACCAGGTAAATATATCAGTTAAGGATTTAATTATTTACTGTATATTTTTCCATGTTTAGTACACTCCAGCTTTAAGCATCCACTGCAAACATTGGCAGAGACTTAATACTGGGCAGATGGAATGACTATTTAGACCCAATGTGTTGGTCTTATGGTCCCACATTACTGTCTCTGCTGCAGAAGGGAAGAAAATCTTTAGACACTGAAACAGCATCATGAATCCACAGTTAATGAAATAAACTTGAAAATGTGCATCCACATCTTAGGTACCTCTGAACAGGTTAGGAGTACATTGCAAGGCTACAGCAGATGAAAGTTTGCAGTTTGTTTACACACTGTGAACAAGCAACTGGAAATTTTTTTAAAAGCAAATAGGAAAAGACATCCAATTGTTTCAGACAGCTTTACATGTACTTCTGTAGACAAACAATGAGGACCATATGCTCCTCTACCAACAAACTGGAAAGGACACAATGAATCACTATAAAGCTTTTGATCTAAAGCTGGTCCATGTTGAGCAAGTTTGCAGAGGAGCCTGGGTCCACCCACCTAACGCCACGGTGAAATATCCATCATGTAATATAAGGAGTTATTACGATCAAGGCTGGAGCATATGGCATCCTGGCAGCCACTTGGAAGGATTTAAAAAGAAACAAAACAGGCATGAAGTCATTGCACTAATTATTCTCCATGTACAGAACATGACATGCGAGGTTTCTTTTCATGAAAATTTCAGCTCTGTGGTGAGAGCAGAGGGGACACGTAGGGCATGAGGAGAACAGACAGAGATCCTTCGTTGGAGTTGTAAGGGAACAAGATTGTGTGTACAAATGTGTTTGACTGAATGAACACAAAACTACACAGGGACTGGCAGGATGGGTTGGGTTTGTTTTCCATTACCCTGCAGAGGTACAGGATTCTCAGAAATTCTCCAGCTATTGTTCCCTGAGGCCTCGGGGGGGCTTTCCAATGCAGGCTTCCTTTTCTAGCAAAACCATTCAGCTTTGTTTTCCTTCTTTACATAAAAGACAACCCCCAGGCTAGCACAGATGAGTTCAGCATAGATCTTAATTAGAATTATTGAGGTCACAATATACTTACTACTCTAATCTCATGCAAATTCAGGTAATATATTTCTGGTTGAGGAAGATTATGATAAGAGAATAACAAACTGATTACTTCAGAGCAGCGAAGAGCAAAATACCCGCTGTTAAAATATAGGCAGAATCTTTGATGTTTGAGCATACAGCAAGGAAAGGGTTGCCATGATTTCATAACTGTATATTCAATGTAGATTGGGAGCTGTAAAATGTGATTTATAGCATTAATTGAGATGCCTACCTCTCCTTTTTTGACTATATAGGAAACAATGGTGAATCATCACTCAAATCTATAGCCTGAGGGGCTGGAACTATTTAGTGAGAAGCACTACAGAGAGGAGCATGTCATGATTGGCTCCTGAATTATCAGAATGATGATTCCTCTCCGGCATATCAGTACCTTGCAATGGGGAAGGTAGCAGCACCCTCCTTTTGCACAGTATCTTTGTGGGTCAAGCTAATGATCAGGAAGTTGATGACCTGTGACTCACAACAGCTCCTCAGTCTTGAATCATCAGGCTACAGGATTGTAAAATGATTTTTACCACCCCTACTGCAGCTGGACCTCATGCGGAAGAGAATGGAAGATTCACAGGATCAGCAACAGATGAAGTTTATGGAAGTTTTGATTCTGTAACCCCGTAAGAAGTGGATTCCTCTGGTGAAGCGGAGCTGTAGGTTGTGACCCTTGCTTCCAGTGTTCATTATTTTATTTAATGGTCCTTATGTGGGTATTGAACAAGTGCCTAGAGCAGAAACTCGTTGTGCCCTAAAACAATTGTTTTCGTTGCAGAAGAAAACCACTGTCCAGCTCCCCTAGCCTGACAATGGCGTGTTACTCTGCAAGATTCAGGCTCCTGAAGTGATCTTCAGATCATAATATCTGCTCTGTGGGGTCATATCAAAGGTTCTTTTATCTATAAATCCCGTCTCCAAAAGCAGCCTCTGCCAATGCCCAGTGAAGTGCAGAGGGACAGGAGGAAGAGGTAGCTATTAGAGTACTGATCACAATGCAAATGGGCTTCATCCAAAAGCCGCTGAGCTGAATGAAAGTTCCCCCGCTCACTGTTCTTCTTGATTATTAAAACCACAGCAATTTGAGGTCCAGCAAAGTGATGCGTATCTAAGATGTGAATCCAGATACCAAATTTGCTCATGAATTTGAACATCTCCTTTTAGAACATGCCTAGATAGAGCACAATCATACATGGAATTAATTGTTTGTACTATGCATAAAAGGCCAAAGAAGTGACTAACAAAAAAATCTGTTGATTAGGAAAGGACTAAATTGAAAATCCCTTAAAATGTTCATCAATATTCTCTATCGGAGGCTGCAACTGCCCGCCTTTCACTGTTAAGAACACCAAACACAATTTGCACACCTTTCAGATTTAAAACAGTGTTTATAAGGATTTAAATTTTGAAAAAAACCAATGCATTTCACTGCAATTTCTAAATCAGCACTGTTCCATTAACCCAGCAGGAAGAAACAGCTGGCACAAACTCAAAACTCCTTCTTATTATCGCTGTCAAATAATACTGCAAAGTCAGGAGAAAACATCCTACCTCACAGGTGACATAGCAGAACCTACAGAATTTTTTGAGACCTGATCATATGAACTAATAGCAAAGTGATTGTAATCACAGTGCTCTTAACATATGAAAGGAAAGGTTTACAGGAAGAAGTATTTTTTATTAGTACAAATTTTATATTTGAAAAAAGAAACATGTTTTGGAATGGAAGCCCACCTTCAGGTCTGACACCAAAGCCTTTTACTGATCATAGAGTGGCAGCTCTGAACAAATGCTCTTACCTTACACCACTTTCTTTACAGCAGAACTGAGGGAAAAAATGGCTCCTTTTTCTCAACACACCTTATTACTCAGAAAAAAACCCCTAAGAATTAATTACATAGTAAAGATTAATTATATTATGCATAAACAACCAATGAACTTAAAAGAAAATCATGTAGTACTTAGAAACAGAAAAACTCCATCACATACAGGCTTATGTACCCTCACAATATTTCTTGCCTGTCATTTTCTGTTACCTGCACCACTCCCTTCCTCTCACTGCACCTTAAGGGTCCTTGGGTTTTCTTTCAGTGATGTGTATTCTTCCTTACGGGTCTTGACAACCTACTTTATGTATCCCAGTAATGTTTCCTCCTTACCCTTAGAATACACTGTAATACACTGCGCCTTGACACTAAGAAATGTTTCCTGGACTTCAACAATTTTTTCTCATTTTTATTTACCCTCCTATTACCATCTAGGTTTTTTTCCACCTTAGATAATATCTATTTCATGCCAGTAGCAGAAAGGTAGAGATATGAAAGGACCTTGGTGACTCTCAGATCTATTTTAAACACACACAAAAGTTCAACAAAATTGCTCTTAAGAATGTAAGTTCTCTTTCCAAGGTTTCCAAGCCTGTCTATTTTTGATAGCAATTCATGCTGTTAAGTCTGCATTTCCTGCCATGAGCTTTGCCTCAGGCAAGCTGGTATTATTGCAAGATGACTGTGGTCCGTCACAGAATCATGAGGAAGATAAACCGTTCGTTGTGGACAAGCCAAAAAGTTTGAAAAACATCAAGGGGCAATATTTGGATTGTCTTTCATGCCAAATCTGTGAAGGCCATTGAGAAGGATATTGAGCTAACTCAAGTCTTTCAACATGTTGGATTGGAAGCTGGAAAAAGGAATTTTAGTTGCTTTATATGGCACTTATTTGTTCCTAGGTTTGAGGGTTCATTTTCATCAGATAGTTGCAACTTCTTTCAGTTACCTGTAGCTGTGGTATTCATTAATATTTGCCCATTTAACAGATTTCTGTGATCCTCAAAGATTGCTGCCAGGAAAAGTAATCATCTGATTTGAGGTTTTTGAAAAGCTGAATAGCCTGCATTTTTGATACATCCTTCTCCTTGCCAATGATGGATTCATCATCACATGCAGGCTTCCCAGGTGTTGTCTTGCCTTCAGAAAGTTTCTTGACTTGGTGGTCGTCCTGACTACTATCCATCTTCACATTGGATTTTAGGCTCTGGAAGCAATAGTCACCAACCTGGCAAAGGAAAACTGGCTCAGTGCTGTCAGGGTTTAACACCACCAAGTTACCCTCTGACAAAGACTGCTTCCTAGAAGGATCGTTTCCCTTCTCTAAGACAGGCGAAAAAATCTTTGTGGGTTCTGAATGTCCATGGAGACCTAAAGGGACAGTAAGATAGTCTCCAAATGTATCCAGGGGCAATTCAGGAGAAGAGATTGGTGCTTGACTTGAATCTGGGACCATGACACCAGTTTTCCCAGGAGAAAACT
>JAVJGI010000123.1:0-16225 GCA_035590275.1 Ibycter americanus
TTATCAGCGCTGCAGTGGCCACAGATCCCAAACACGGCACCGGCACCCTATGTGCTGCGATCAAGAAGGTTAACTCCGTCCCAGCCAGACCCAGCACAACCCCAACTCATACTACATTTTTTCAGTTGATCTTTGTATATACATACTCCAATTTTCTATTTTCTTTGGCATAATTTTCTCGCTGTAGAGATATTGAATACTCAGTTTTCCTCAGGCGATCACCACATCTCATTGTTGCTGCAGCTCCTTGGTCTATTCACTTGTCATATTGTTATTTCTATTCTGTTTTCCAATAGCACACTGGGACCTATATTTTCTTACGTTACCAGCAAAATCTTTTCCTTAGCCTGGCTTTGTTCTTGGTACATATGTTAGCTCTTCACTGGTTCTTCAAAACTATTCATTTATGGCCATGTAACTAGAAAAAGTTACTAGCCTTCTTTATTTTATTTGGTCCCTAAATGTCTTTTAAATCTTTCTCTTTTATGATTGCTTGTGTACCCAATATTTCCAGTTGATCTCCATTAAGACAGACATCTGCCCCTGTCTTGGCAGATCATGGACTTGCAGGTCCAGAGAACGTGCTCACTCCATGCCAACTGTCAAAACCATTATTATGAGATTCTGGGGCAGTGCTGTATTCCCATTACAGTTTACTAGCAGACAAGGTGTGTCTGGTTTTTAATCAAATTGCTGTGTATAATATCTAGCTCTAGACCTTGTGTCACTGCGTGTTTGCATATACTTTGTATTTTTCCTGCGGCGTTTGTGAGCAACGTACTTTAGCCTTTACTGTCATATTTCCCCATGACTGGAACACCCTTAACTCCTTTGGTTTCTCGATGTCTTTATTAAAATTGACAGCCCACATCCATTGTCATCTTTGCACAGCAATTCATTCAGGTTCCTTGTTTGAGCAGCTGGACACCAATTTCACTCCCTAATTCGCCGTGCTAAGGAACCTTTCTAATCCTTATTTGCCTGCGGGAACAACCCCAACCTTGCATTGACCCACTCATACCTATTATTGTGCCAAGGTCTCCTTGGCCGGCTTCAGGTGTTCCTCCTGGCCCTGGAATAGATGGCTGATTCTTTCTTCTCAGGTCAGTTACAATCTCTCCTACAGCTTTTCTGCCTTTCTTTTCATATCTTCAGGTTAAAAACCTTTATTATGTTCTGTTTTCACATGGACTGAAGTGAGTCATACAATTCACCCCCTTCACCTGCATTAGCTGAAAGATACTGTAAATACTTGTTGGATCTGTGGAAAGGAAGTCTTTTGATCTCTTTTCCTTTCCTTGGCATCTGTGGCTCAGGGCTTCTCTCTGAGAACACGTTTACATTTGTTCCAAATTTCATCACCTTTATAGGAAAATGAAACATTCCAGTAACTCTAAAACGTTTAAAATTCAAAGCTGCTAGTGATATTATGTGTGAGGTTTTCTATATTGTCTTAAATGTGGAAGATGCATTACAGAATAGGCATCGATAAAGTGCCTATGCCAAATGTAATTGGAAAAAATACCACAGGACGAGGCAACGATCGTTGTGGAGGGATCGTGAATCTCTTGGCAGTGATGAGACTGTTGACTGACAATTTAATATAAATATATTAAACTGTAATGTATTCTTCTTTGATTGATTTACTGTGTGGTGCTGTTTATACATGTACTTTTGTGGGTGTATATAAAGTAGGTGACCAGTTTTTGTGAGAACTGTACAAAGAACCTGAGCCTGGGGAAGCTGGGGTAACAATGAAAGCTAAGAAAATAGAGCTTATGAGACAAAGTGAGGGAGAGGGACTCTTTAGTGTAAATAAGAAAAAGCTAAGTGAAGATAAAAACTAAAATATAAAACTTGTTATCAGAAGAACAGTGGTAAGTTGTACTTCTATCAGACATGGGGAAATTAGTTTAATTTACAGCAAGGAAAACAGAAGTTTGATACAAGGAAAGATTTTCTGACTATACAGGCTTTGAAACGCCAAAGTATTCAAAGTGGCTGAGGAACTTCCCTCAGCAATATTGAACAGATACCTGCCAGGATAGACTAGGTCTGTTGTGGGAGTCCCTTCTGCCTCCCATCTCTTTTGTCATACTGCTGTGGCTTTAAATGCTACAGTATAGGCGAGATTATTCCCATCTTTGCTCTCATGGAAAGCTGATTCTTAAGATTGTTAATGTTCAAGTAATAACAAGAGTGTAAAACTTCCAGTTTTCTAATTTTCTTAATGTTTTGGATGCTTAGGTTAGGGAAGCTTCCCCCCCCACCCCCACCCCGTTCAGTTGAGTTTTTCCTGAAATGGATGTGACTGTTCACTCTCACAATTTTATTTTGATTTTTGCAATGTAGTATATTTTTCTTCAAGTTCTAGCTCCTTGGCAGCATATGATCAGGTGAAATGTTGCTCCTGAGTTTTCTAAACTAGTAAAAAAACCTATTCATCATGGGAGTGTTTGAATCACAGCAAAGACTCAAAAAACCTGAAAGGTTTTTAAGGATGTTACGGTTCAAAGACAATCTCATGCTTTTGGATATGCCTGGATCACAGTGTTTGAGGTAGACAGTACTGAGCTTGTCTAGACTGTGCGGAGTTATTGTAATGTATTTTCCCAGTGTTTCAGATAGGAGAGCTGACTGGCACTTACATGATTTCTTGCTTCAGTTCCTATGCAGCAAACAGGAAATGTTTCTACTTTGTGCAAATGGCAAAAGTGCCAGCTTTTGTTAAAGCAGAAGAAAAGATTGTCAGGACAAGGATTTTGTAAATGGAGAGAACTTTACCCTGGTACAAGTTGCTTTCACTGAAATCTCTGGGTAACAGTGAGCTTGCTGAGAGCAGCTCTGTATTTGATTTACATAATTTGGCTTTTTAAGTTGTCTATTTTTTGTATATATTGCAAATTATTATGAAATATTTCTGCCCTGTCTATGAGGAAAAGCCAAACCTGATACATTTGGCTCTTTCCCTGGAATTTGAGTATGTAATAGTCATAACTTCTTTTTTTCCTTTCATTCTGTGTTTACATATTTTACATTCATATAGAAAAGTATAGAAAAGTATTTCTCCCCTTCTTTTATCTCACACTCAGGACAATATTTTTCTGATTCATTTCACTGATGGCTCTAAAAACATGTATTTTCTTGTTTGCAGGAAGCTCTGAATCGCAGACTTCTTTTGGTCTCTCAAACCTGCATACCAAGAAACAATGCAAGAGATAATTATTCAGAAATCATTATATGTTTAGTGTGTTCAGGAACTGGGGATAGAATTCTCCCTTACTGAAGTCAGTTGCCTTCATAGGGGTTAGGTTCCATCTAAGAAGCTGGGTTATTTCCTTTCCTACGATCGAACAGAAAGTAAGTTTTCCTTGTGAGCTTCATTTACCTTAGGCTGAAATATTATAATGCTTGCATAAAATCTTGTTAAAGTTCTTTGAAGTTTGCAGAAGTAGAAAGAATGAGATCTCCGGAGTCTGGCCCAGTGTTTCTCCAGAATATACCTTGGAGTAAAGACGGCTTTTGTAAACACTGAGAACGTAACGCAGTTTAGGCTTGCCTTTTTTCAAACTCTGGCAGCCTCAGCGCAAAACCAGCCAAGCCTGAGAAAATGACCTCCTCCTCCTCCCAGTGTCTTGTCAAACTGTAATCTTTCAGTGCTGCAAAGGGCTTAGAAGCCTGGCCTTGATCCAGGCAACTATTTGGATTTTGGGAGTTGTCACCCATCTAAGGTGACACACTCCAGTGCTGCTCAGCATTTCCCGTGTTCAAACCCTGCAAGATTGAGTTCTTGATCCTGATAACTCCCACCATGCCAGAAGAAAGGTGCCCAAGATGCATGTTTCTGGAAGTTGGGAAAGTTCAGTGGAGAAGCCACGCTGTGCACTTTCTGTCTTGTCACGCTCTTTCTTAAGCATCAGCTGCTGACTCTGACACTGAGGTCAGACCTGTGATCTGACCCTGTACCACTGATGCTGAGAAGTTCAAGTGCTCTTTGGCTGAAATATCACTTCCTCAGCTGACAGGAGGTGAGTCTCTTCATCTTTAAATTCTAGAAATTAGCATGCTTTACTTTACCAAGCAAATAATATCTGAAAACCACAAGGCTGACAAATATACTTTTAGTCCTGGTGTTGCAAACTGCCAGGTTGCCGGGGCACAGAAGGTGAAATCCTGGTGGCCCATGGGTTTTTCTGTATTGTTTTCATGTTTTAGATGATAGGTTCAACATTTTACTGCCCTGCTTATCTCTTAACTCTCCTATTCCAAATATCAAGTGGGGAAACAAATGCTTTAACAAAACATATTTTGTAGGAGATGTGAAATTCTGAGAGAACTGCTCTTACCAGTGTGAAGACATCTCCCACTGCTCTGAACCACTTGCGAGTATATTGAATGTCAGTACCATATGTCTGATACGATGGGAAAAGGTCTTGATGTCTTAAAAAAAGTTGCTGGTTTGCGCGCAGTTAATATTCTTGGGATACGTGTTTTTCCAGACCTCATTTCTTGAGTGATCATTCAAATTGTTGTTAAATACAAGCAGTCAGAAACTGGCAATAAATATAACTGTAGTGAAAGATTGTTTCAAGAGCCCGCATGGAAACTTCTTGGCTCATTCAACTATCAGATGAGCAGGTTGGAAGAAATCACACTTTTTAAGTGACAGTTGAATGTCTTTTATATGGAATTACATTTAATCAGGCAAAAGTAAAAAATGTCAGAGAACATTACATTAATGGATACATCAAATGATTAATAATGGGTGAAATTTGCAGGTCCTTTACTGAGTTTTTGATTCAGTATTCTACTTTAATGGAAGTTTGCCTGAATAAACTTTAAGTAACAACTGATTCTGAACCTCAAAATGTGACCCAGTTATACTTACCACTTACGCCGTGCTCTAAACTTTCAGAGCTCTTCTGTGGGTCAAACCTTGAACACAAAGGGACTATTGAAGTGAGCATGATTTGGTCAATTAACCTGTTAAATCTTTGCGTGCGAGGCAGTCAGAGGCCCACTGTGGTTTTGGAGAGGGGTTGCTCAGATCCAGCAATTTACAGTATGTTGAGAATCCCGTAGAGGTTGTATCCGAGTAGGGGCCTTGTCGGACCCCTGTTCCTCATGGAATAATAAATCATGTGGTGCTTTTTCAATTGGAAAAATGTATTAACACGTCTGCTGCTCCAGCTGGAGAGAATAAAATCATAATGGTTTATGATAAATTGCATATATTCCTTGTATCCATACTATTCGGGAAATATTTTTTTCCCTCATTTGAAACCACAATGACATGTAGAAAGGGTTCTTCATAATGCAGCAGCCACGCAGGCTGGAGGAATATTAAGGACTAATTAAAAGCATAAGTCGCCAAAGTTGATTAGAATGCAAACTAGGCCTAATTTCACGCAGGATCCATTAAAGGCAGCCAAGGTTGTAGTAGAGGGACAAAAAGGCTGAAGAGCTGCTATATTTAGATGAAAACAAATGCACACTAAAGCCAAGAATCCCACGGACGGGAGGTGACGTGTCGGAGTGACAAAGGCAATAGGAGGCACAGACCCAGGCGGGGGACGCTGTTGCTGGATTTTGGCCACATTGGAGGCTTCTCTGAGGTGACGTACCAGAGCAAGCTGAGCAGGGTTTGGTGGGTCGTGCTGAATGCCAGCTTGGTCCTGCTGTCGTGGGGGCAGAAGTGACAGACTGCTTTTGCACGGACAGTCCGCGTGGCTCGCTCACACCCTGCCTGGTAGGCAGCACACAGCCAAAGTGCTGGCGATGGCCCCAGGCAAAAATCAGTTCTGCGTGACAGTGGTGTTCTTCCTGCCCACCTGCTAAGGCCGTGTCGGGTTAGTTTGACTTGTCCAGCACGCTGATTCCTCCTGCCGACGCTCCCGCCCTGCACATCGCCTGGCACTGTGGCGCTGGAGGCTGGTTCCCATGAAGGCACAGGGGCAGAGACGGGAAGGGCACTCACGTTGCTCAGTGTGGGTCTGGACTGATGTCAGCTGGGAAGAGAGCTGAGTTTTTCTGCCCATACCAGGTAAAAAGATGTGTAGACACACCTTTTGTTTAAATTGTGAGCAGCAGGCCTAAGTATTTCTCCTTCAGAAATCAGCATGACGTGACCGGGTTTGTTTTTGATGACCCTTTAGATATCATTCCTGTGTTGTGGTTATTAGCAGTTACCATGCTGCTTTTCCCCTTGTCCAAAGCTTTCTACATGCTGATAGCAGGTTCACGTACCAATTCCTAGCACCATCCCTGCTGCCAGCTGTGTCATCACAATTGCTCAGCCATTCGACTCGCTGTAGTTATTGGTTTGATGGATTACAATCAGGATTTTGATCTCAGAGCAGCTTTGCAACAGCAATGAATGCTGAGCATGACAAATGATACCTTCCTGAACCCACTTTTGGCTGAGTGCCCGCATTTCATCTTACTTGACCACCATGTAACTTTGTCTTGTTAATCGCAACACTTTGATAAGGGGATTGTAGCCAATTGTTGGTATCCTTGGATCGAGTACCAGAACTGCATTTTACTGTACCTTTAAGTCCTACCTTAGATTTATTCTAAATCTGGCGGTTTCTTCCCTTCATAGAGCCATTTTAGAAGAAACATGTATAGGCTTGTCTTTTCTTCATCGCCTTTTGTTGTTTGGGGCTCTGCTCCTGGAAATGCAGCTGTTCCTTTACATAATTTAGTTAAAATTAACAACTGCTTCCTAGCCTGTTCCATTACAGCTCAATACTTCTGGGACTTAAGGTTTGGTATTGCATGTAGTCAAGTTTTCAGTCCTTAATTTATAGCTGTTACTTGTAGAAACACAAATACGCAGCAGACATTCGGTGAGGTCCTCTTCATCATGCATTGATGTATACAGTAGACACGAACCTTTTATTACTCATGGGGAAGGTAAAACTTGGGGAATTCTGTCATAGATTTAAGTGCTGTCAAATCTACAAAGTCCTGGAGATCTCATAGGCGGCAAGGGTGAACCCTTTAAATACTGAAGCAAGATCTACGCAGTGGAAAATAACAATGAGGTTCTCCCATTGTTCTCTGTGGACATTACCCATCATGTTGAGAGCTCCCTTAGGCACACCTCCTCTTCTTCAACTTCCTGGTTTTAACAAAAGAATAGATTAAGTGGATTTGATTGGCCGGGTTGCCAGACATCCTCAGGTAAGTGCATACTTACTCTCAGTTTAGAAAGTTATTTGCACTTCTGCTTGATATTTATAGTGTAATTTCATGAAGTGCAGGGCGACAGAAGAGAAGAGAGTGCTTTGAAACCTGGCTCAGCATCTACAGTGTTTCTTTGTTCACGTGGTATATTCCCTTATGTGGCTCTTGAAGACCTTTTTGACAAGTGAAGTTCACAAAGATGGTACATTATTTTTTTCTGTAGTTAATTCAGACTTTCCAATTGTGGAGCTATGCCATTCAGCTCGTGGTTTGTAGGGATCAAGGTAAAGTTTCTGAACTGTGCCTGCAAAACGTCAGCTGTTCATGTAACACTTATTACTGCTGCAGCTAGTAAGTGTTGGATGGGCATGGGAGCTGTGAGAATGGTGGGGTCTGCACAGGAATTTTCCACTATTTCTTTCAATGCTGAATATCAAGTTCAGAGTTCAAGTGGAGTAATTTTTGCAGCTATAAACAATGATGCATACTGAAAAGCGGCTTTTATAACATAAAAAAATTCCATTCTACTTCAAAGGGTTTATTTAAAGCTGGGAATCAAATGGCATAACTCTTGCAGCCTGCAGCCTCACTCTCTCTCCTTTATCCCTTTCTTTCTCTGACTTTCTCTGTCTGCCTCTGTTCCTGTGGGGAAATTAACTCTTACTTTGCTGTAGACAAAATACAGCTTATGTAGTGTTCATGACGTAATGGGGGGAACAGTTAAGTACTTTGTTATTTTGTGGTCAGCTCGGCAGGATAGACTCAGATGACATAACAAGTTTTACAAGAGGGAACAGGTTGTCCAGGTAACTGTGTCCTCCAAGCCCTATAGGAGCAAACTACACTGTCGAGCAGACACCATCTGGATCTTTCATGATACTCACACCCCCAGAGTGAACCTCTTCTCCAGGAAAGGCTTGCTGCATTCTGCTTCCCCTGCAGCCTCTCTGTCTTCTCATCCTTCCCTTCCAGTTTTTTCCAGCCTGTTTGTGCTGGAGTTCTGTTTCATGAGCCTTGCTCTCCTGACTTCTCTACCTCCTCGTGCTTGTTTCTACCCAGGAATAGTGGGAGAACTTGTATCAGTAGTTTTACTCATCCAGCTTTGGTGAATGGGATTGATGGAGGGATTTTTTAACGTGAGAAGGACTCCTTAACCTGTGTAGAGCCAGGTAGAGCCTGAACGAGCTAGGAAGTGGTCATACTCCTTATGTTGTTTGTCTGTAGCGTTCTCTCTCTCTGCTCTTTATTCTTTAGACCTGAATTGTGTGCAAAGTGTCAGAGTATAATCAGAAAATGCAGTTCTGATGCCCTAGCAGCTGCCTCCTGCACCAGTTGTCGTATTAATATTTATAATCTATTGGATATGCAGATCAGAAGTATAATGACAGCTGGCATGTTACATATTCCTGACTACTCCTTCGGTGCACTCCACTTACTGTTTTACACACTTCCCTGATGAACCTATTGTCGTTTCACAGTACCATGCTCTTTCTTGTCAGACAGACATGTCCTGTGGGCAGCAGCAACATGCTGATCTCTGCGCTTGTCTGTGAGCAACGGGAGAAGATGCGGGTAGTTTTTTGGCACATTTTACCCCAGCAAATGCTTGCTCTGAGTTTTGTTTGATCTTTTTGTACATGTTGTGCTGCAAACAGCATAATCAGCCACTTAGTGTTCCATTAGCCTTATGAGAGGGACAGCCTTTTGTTCCACCTTTTCTTTTCATCAGATTTCATATCACATTGAGCCTTTAGGACCAATGCAAAATCTGGCCTCAAACATTAGCTTCTGTTAAGATTCTGAATTTGGAAGTCAACTGGCAGTTCTACTGAGGGAGGAATGGGGCAGAACAAAATGGTCTTTGCCTTGCTGTCATGGTAATGGCAGTGAAGTGCTGGTAAGTAACAATATGCATCTATGTGAGTTAACTCCTTACGTATCCTTCAGGGAGAAGTGCTCTGGTGTAGAATAATGATATCTTTCACAGAAGATTTTGAAGCCAGCCTAAGCATTTTAATTAATAATGATATTCTTATATAATAAAATAGGTCACAAATGGGACATGTTCATTACATCCTGGAAGATTTGGGGACTGTGACTACAGAACTGTTGTCTGAATTCTGTTACATGGAGTAGGGCACTTGTACAAAGGATGACCCCAAAGCTGAGGGGGGTTTAATAGTGTGTGTGTATATATGTACATATATATATGTATATATGTCCCTTTTTCACTTTTGTCTTCTGTTCTTTTAATGTCAGCTCTGTCTTCTCTTAGCCCGTGAGCTGTCCTCACTGGTCTTTGAAAGTAGCAAGCTGTGTTTGTGCATTAAATCAAGTAATTGCACCTAGACAGGTTTTGTTCTTGTTTTAGCCAGAGTGCTGTTGTAAGCAGGTTTAATTTCAGGGTAACTTTCAGCAGCTACTGTAAGGTAGGGTCCTGCTGGAGGGCTGCGTTCAGTTGTCAGTTCTCACGCAGCTTTCCTGTGCAGCCATGGGTGAAGCACTTTCTCTGCCTGTTAGAAAGAGGTGCTGCTTTCCTGGTGCACAGAGGCATGGGGACACTTCCCTTTTGCTTTTGAGGAATTTGGATTCTACCACACTAAGCTTTACTTGAGTCTTTTCAGAGACAAACCAAATCTGTGCTTGGCATCGTTCCGAATTAAACCTTAAGTTACCTTGGTGATTTCTGAATCACACTGCTGGCATATTTTCTGTTACCATCATTGTACTTCTAAAGCACACTGCTGATTGATCAAACCTTGTTACCCCTTGGTTTTTTGATACTTTTTAGGTTTTCCTGTCATTATTACCTATTTTTGACTACTTTCCTTTAATTCCCTGCGTGCTGTGTAACAACACTAAAGCTGTAATCATTGTGTTTATTGTTTTTTCCAACTTGATTACATGTTTCTGCCTGTTGGCCAACCATTTATTCAAATACTGTCAGACATGTCACTGTATCAACAACACTAAACTCAACTGCCAAACTCCTGACTCCAGTAGTTAAATCATAATTTAAATGTGCCACTTGCATTATTTACATTACTTCCCAGAGAAGTTTCATGCTGAATTCCAGATTTTGAAACCCCACTCCAAAGCACTGAATCTTTTTGCTCTTCTGTTTTTCCTTCTGGCTGTGACTTTCTTGTGCAGACGACTTTTTTTGATGTGAAGGAGACCAGAGAAATGTCCCTATGCAAAGTCAGCCCTTGAGCGTAGTCCTTACTTTGCATCGTTCCCAGTTACACGCATTTGTTCTTTACAGCGGTGTAAGTGTTAGTTCAACTCTGATACATTTCCAAATGGCAGTGGAATACTTTGGTATCAGGTTCAGTGTTTAAGGGAAATTGCCTTGATTTGTGTGATTAGTAGAGGGTATGGTGCTTCTTACCTCAAGACTATTGTTCGAACTGAGCCTGGCTTACTAGTAACGTAAAACTGAATTACCACCTATAAACTCACCCAGCCCCTGTGGAAAAAACTTCAAACTGTTGTAAATTATTCTTGTTAGCAGAAAGGAGAAGAGGGCAAGGGCTGAAGTACCAGTTTTGTACACTGCCTAGGACAGAACTCTTATGTAGAAATTGGAGTTGCCACACTTTTTGTGGAACATTTCTTCTTGTCCAGTGGTGTGGGAGAAAGGGCTGTAAATAGTTTCTACTATGGATCATCTTGCACTGCAAAACTTGGAAGCAGATCCGTATCTTTTAGATGTCAAGTTTTTTCATCTGCATCTGTCCTTAACTCCCACATGAGATTAATTAGGCACTAGGACTGAATCCACTTGAGAGAAGTGGGACAAGATTTAGTAAATAAATAAATTAATTAATTAAAAAATCATGGTGCACAAATTAGATTCTTACGGAGTTGCAGCATTTTTATGCCGTATCTGCAAAGCTGGAGTAGTTTGCTCACTGGACTGTGACGCAGTACTGAGTTTGCATGTTTTAGAGCTGCAGTGATGTGAAAGAGCAGGGCCTTTTCACTACACTTTGTTCAGTCAGTGCATTTGCTTTACCGTCAACACTCTGAGTTGGTGTACATCTTGTAAAGCTGAAAGGGGAGAAGTGACCTCTGTGTCAAAAGAGCCGGCTCTCGCAGCACCTCACTTATGTGTGCCTGGAAAGACTGGACTGTCGGTTATAAAATGGAGACTAATGTTCAAAAGCTCTTGTTTAGCTTATGGACCATCAGATTTTCTGCTCACAGTCCAGACAGAGGACAGCAATCTACTAGTGCTAGCAGCTAATGGATGTTCCCCGTTCTTTCATGCTGGAGTTTTGGGGGTGGACACAGAGCAGTAAGCTGCCGGAGTCAGACAGTGGCAGAGTGCCTCTGGGCTACAGAGGGTAGTTTTCCTTACAGGCAGGTGCTGCAGGAAAGTAACACAAGTACCACTGTGACTGTTTAGGTCATCCCTGCACTGTTTTTTTTCACAGTCTAATTTCAGGCGCCTAACTCCGGTTGTGATGGGGCAGTGGGACACCAACAGCTTCCCTGACAACCTAGGCACCGAGGCTGCTGGCTTAGGCACCCAGGCTGGATGCCTAAAGCTAAACAGTGAGACGACCCTCTTTAGCCCAAGGTCTAGTCCAGCCACAGAGCAGAAGTCTGCCACTGCTGCTGACTACGGGAGGTACCTCTGCAGCTGTTTCTTTAGCACTGAGCACACACCAGCACCCTGAATGCATAGTGGAAGTCATCAAAAGATGAGCACTAACACAGCTTCAACATCCCTGGACATTAAATTAAAACAGCTTCAGCAGCCTGGACCTGCAAGCCATTATCAGAAACTCTTCCAGCCAACTACAGCCTTTTTTGGGGGTTGTCTGGTGTCACTGATAGCTGTCTCTGTATCTTTCTCCTCCTTTTTGGATGCCCCCACAGGAGCAGGAAGGCTGTGGTCTCGAACCATCCCATGTAGAAGTATAGAATATTTTTTCTTCCTATGCCTTTCCACCTATTGATGAATTAATGGCTTGTGCAAAAAGAAACACCTAAGACGGGAGGACCAAAGATACCGAGCCTCATTTGTTCACCCGCTCTGCTACAGCCCAGAATGTGCTGCTGCGCAGAGTGCCCCTCTCCAGAGTCCTGAGAACCGCAGTGAGGAAGAGGATGGGGTTGCTCACCCTGTATGTTGCTTGAGCAAGAATAGTTGCCAAAGTCAGAGTCAGAATCCCAGGACCTGATATATCATGGTGTATTGTTAGCTGTGTTGGTTTTGGGGGCCTTTGGTAATTTTTCTTCTAGGTTTTTGTCTCTCTATTTAATTATCCTTTTCATTACTGATTTCCTGACTTAATGTGAATGTGCATAAATCTCCACCATAGATGTATCATCTCTATAGAAAGTGCTTTCAGAGTGGTTGTGCAGCTTCCCAGACAAGGGACAGTGTTGGAAAATGAAGCTTTCAGATTCAACAATAAGCCTACTATTATGCTGATTTTTGCCAAGCTTTCCCTCCCTTCTTTCCCATTTACTACAAGAGTGAGCTCAAGGCTTCTTTTTGTTTTTGAACTTCAGTCATTCTTAAGTGTTTACCACTCTCTGCGCAAGTCCACTCACTCTGAAACATTAGCCAGCACAAGATACTGCTGCATTGCTTCTGGAATCGGCAAATGCTCATGCTCTTTTTTCAACTGCATGTTTCTGCAAAGGTTTTGCCCGTCCTGTTTGCCAATCTTAAAGTAAATGTAAAAATCTTTCTTAGAATATTGTACATTGACTGTCACAGTCATGTGAGGACATTGTATTTTTAACCAAATGCGAAATCTCAGAGCAGCAGTTGAAATTGTCTTTGATATAAACAATTTCATTGCAAAACAGATTTTTATATATATAGTATATAGGCTGCGTGCTCGTAACCATTTAATCAAATTCAGACCTTGTCTGAGCAAATATAATGGCCATTAACCTATGTGTGGGTTGTGAATTATCCTTTCTGAATTTGACCTGTAGCTTTGAGAGCCAAAAAAGCTGTCTTCCTTGGGTTTTTTTCGCTTGGGATCACACATGCAAATGCAGGGGCTTTTCTATTTCTAAAAGTTTTCTGAATGTTGAATACAACTTTCTGCTGATAATATGTAGGTTGTAACATGTAGCCTCTCTGGGTGTCTGCTCCAATGTGACTGACTGTCAGAATTTTTTATGGTTATCGTGAATCTTCTTTTTCATCTTTCCACGTTGATACGCTACATAATGCTCGTTATGACTCCACACAGGTCCCTTGGAAGGACCTTCTGTCTTTTCCTTGCTTGGCAGCGTTCTCCTAAGCCGAGCATGTAAACATCTATCTCCTGAAGACGTATCCCTGTTAATCACTTCTGGTGCCTCTCTTTGAACTTCTTTCCATTAACATTGCAGTTTTTAACTGCCCTTAACAAAAGCCAGGATAAAATGTTATTATCAGCCCTTCTCCTGGCTTAAAAGAGCCGTGTTCTGTTTATGCCCCAGATTAGCAACTGCTGTACAACGTGAGCTATGTAATTTGCTGTTTCTGTATCTTCATCCTCAGATCTGTTGCCAGGCCACTGTGACTGTACCAGTTTATTTCCAAATTTCTGTGTTGAATCAATTTCTCCCTGTTGCTAGCCAGAAACAGTTTTGTGCCAGGGGAATTTCAACTGATTTAATTTGTTGCCAATTAACAAACTTTCAATCACTGATCCTGGTATTGAAACCAACAAACAAATACATGCTGAGAAAGACATACCTCAGCTCCCTTCCAGACCCCTCTTCTCCCTGCTCCGTGGTCTCCAGTCCCGTTGCTGTACATGGCACCCAGTCCCTCTGGTGGGGCAATGGCCCTCACCGAATAGCAGGAGGTGAGGCTTTGTAGCTAGTGCCTTGGGCAGGACTCAGAAGACTGTCTTAATTCTGCAGCAGGGAAGTTATCTGCACCATTTCTTTCTGTACAGCTGCTGTCTCTTATCTGTAAGCCAGGAAAAATGGCAGTGACCTGCTTCGGGTAGTCACGTGAAACTGACTGCCGAGAAGCAGCCCAGAAGGACATGGTGTTGCTGATGCAACTGAAGCTCTGGAGCCTGTCATTCTCATGGAAGCAGCAGGTGTTTGAAGAAGCAAGGAGATAGAGCAGTTACACAGGGATATATTTTATTACCTTTGCGTTCAGTTGGTTCCTGTTCCATCCCTAGCCCCAACAGTAATCAAGTGGCACAAGATACAAACCCATATCGCATGTGACAGTGTGCTCTTCCCCTCCAGAAACAATGAATTTACAAAGGTTGTGTTGCGACATCCCTCTGGATTACTGCAGCTCATTATCTGATGTTAGAGTACAACACGTCACTTTTCAGGGTCCTTTTCATGACGGGTCACCCAGCTGCTGGAGCTTTGATATATCAACTGGATCTCAGTTTAAAAATCTTTAAAGGGGGGCAGTATTTTTAGCCCAGGTCATTTCAGTGGTCTGGTCTGCAGGGAAGTTTCACAAACTGAGTGGAGTAACAGATTGAGTGCCGGGATGGAGACAGGGAGGCTCCAAGAGAGCAGGAAATCATTAAGGCACCTTTACTGCCAAAGTTACTACATAGTCCAGGTGTAACTGTACAATCTCATAATCTTTGTCATATACACTGAGATTTGGAGATTCCTTTCTTCTTTTGCAGATGGGAAACTGAGGCCCAGAGAAATTAAATGAGCTGTCTGTGGTCACATCTGAAATATGACCACGGTTGTATAGGAAATACTGCGAACTGAGGATTTAATGCAAAATCCAAAGTCAGTGCTCTGACCAGACCATCTCACTTCTAATATAACCCAAAGGTTCCAGCTGAGATGTTTAATTGTTGTTGATTATCCTTTTACCTTTATCAAAGAATAACCTCTACGGAGGAACAAAACAGTGCAACATGTGTTGACTGTAAGATTCATACTGCTATTTGGTATAAACAGAGGATGGGAACTGAACTCGGGGTGGCTAGTGTCCTCTTTTGAACATGTAGGCTCAGCATACAGCCAAATATACTGCAAGTCAATGCAGATTTGCACATTTAAAAAGCTGGTGAAGTAATGCTAGAACGCCTTCAACACTGATGTAGAATCTGTGGCACCTTGACTGGAGATCAGCTTCTGGGTATTGGCCCTTTATTCCCTAGAAAAAGGCTGGCAGATGTTGCATTAGTGTCTCTGCATGAGGGGCTCCTGTCTGCTGAAGGTTAGCTTGAGGGAGCCATGCATGATCCCTGCCGCAGAACGCTGGTGATCCCGCCCGCGCTCCCATTCCAGCCTCTGACTTTCAGTTGCTGTGGATGGCAGTTTCCTTGTGTTTTGCAGGCTTTTGCGTGCACCTGCAGGCTTCCCAAACTGTTATCCCTTCTCTGTTTGCAGCTCAGCCCAGTACTTTGTGTTTTCCTCACTTATGTTTAGTACCCAGCCAACTCACCCTCAAGAGTGTCCAAATACACCGTTTCTTGCCAGCAGTGGTGGGTGAAAAAAACCCCAGGAATTAATTTCAGCATACACAGGGTGCAAAAACTTTATTAGAAAATGCGTAACAAGTAGACCACTTAATTTTTGTTTAACTTTTCTAAATAAGTTTACCATTCATCTTAATTAACTTTCTCGAAGTCACTACTTTTTACAAAGACACGGAATGAAGTCGCAGCTCAGGTTTTTCTTCCCACTACACTGTCACACAAAAACCTAAGCTATTTCTGGCTGTTCTTATTTTTAGATTGTTCTTCATATACCATCTACCGCCACTGAAATTAATGAGAAAATAAAAGGAGTGACCTTTGGCTGAGCACATACAGTTGGTGCGTGAGCTAAGCAGCAGGATCCTTCTTCATTCTTCTTTTTCCCACATTCTCTTTCTCCCCGCTCTCCCCCACCCAGGTATAATTTGCAAGGCCTTTAGAGCCTTTCATCCCACGTGTGTCCACCGCGATCCCTTGGACGGGGCTCGGCCCGTGGCTCACAGCGGCCCCTCGCTCTGTGACTGACGCGCCGCTCCCGTGGGCTTCCCGCCGCAGCTGCCGGGCGACCCCCGCCCGCGGGGGTGCAGGGCGGC